>JBAIZL010000008.1:32320211-32347711 GCA_036971475.1 Prosapia bicincta | reverse complement strand
TTTGTTATTGTAATAAATTAAGGAATTATAACTACTGAGAGTAACTGGTAAAATAAAAACGAGCTAAAGCCATAGGCACTTTCATGGTATAATGCGGGGTTTTGTTATTGTAATAAATTAAGGAATTATAACTACTGAGAGTAACTGGTAAAATAAAAACGAGCTAAAGCTATAGGCACTTTCATGGTATAATGCAGGGGTTTGTTATTGTAATAAATTAAGGAATTATAACTACTGAGAGTAACTAGTAAAATGAAAACGAGCTAAAGCCATAGGCACTTTCATGGTATAATGTGGGGGTTTGTTATTGTAATAAATTAAGGAATTATAACTACTGAGAGTAACTAGTAAAATAAAAACGAGCTAAAGCCATAGACACTTTCATGGTATAATGCGGGGTTTTGTTATTGTAATAAATTAAGGAATTATAACTACTGAGAGTAACTGGTAAAATAAAAACGAGCTAAAGTCATAGGCACTTTCATGGTATAATGCGGGGGTTTGTTATTGTAATAAATTAAGGAATTATAACTACTGAGAGTAACTAGTAAAATAAAAACGAGCTAAAGCCATAGGCACTTTCATGGTATAATGCGGGGTTTTGTTATTGTAATAAATTAAGGAATTATAACTACTGAGAGTAACTGGTAAAATAAAAACGAGCTAAAGTCATAGGCACTTTCATGGTATAATGCGGGGGTTTGTTATTGTAATAAATTAAGGAATTATAACTACTGAGAGTAACTAGTAAAATAAAAACGAGCTAAAGCCATAGGCACTTTCATGGGATAATGCGGGGGTTTGTTATTGTAATAAATTAAGGAATTATAACTACTGAGAGTAACTAGTAAAATAAAAACGAGCTAAAGCCATAGGCACTTTCATGGTGTAATGCGGGGGTTTGTTATTGTAATAAATTAAGGAATTATAACTACTGAGAGTAACTAGTAAAATAAAAACGAGCTAAAGCCATAGGCACTTTCATGGTATAATGCGGGGGTTTGTTATTGTAATAAATTAAGGAATTATAACTACTGAGAGTAACTAGTAAAATAAAAACGAGCTAAAGCCATAGGCACTTTCATGGTGCAATGCGGGGGTTTGTTATTGTAATAAATTAAGGAATTATAACTACTGAGAGTAACTAGTAAAATAAAAACGAGCTAAAGCCATAGGCACTTTCATGGTATAATGCGGGGGTTTGTTATTGTATTAAATTAAGGAATTATAACTACTGAGAGTAACTAGTAAAATAAAAACGAGCTAAAGCCATAGGCACTTTCATGGTATAATGCGGGGGTTTGTTATTGTATTAAATTAAGGAATTATAACTACTGAGAGTAACTAGTAAAATAAAAACGAGCTAAAGCCATAGGCACTTTCATGGTATAATGCGGGGGTTTGTTATTGTATTAAATTAAGGAATTATAACTACTGAGAGTAACTAGTAAAATAAAAACGAGCTAAAGCCATAGGCACTTTCATGGTATAATGCGATAGTAACTGTACGGGGGTTTGTTATTGTAATAAATTAAGTAATTATAACTACTGAGAGTAACTAGTAAAATAAAAACGAGCTAAAGCCATAGGCACTTTCATGGTATAATGCGGGGGTTTGTTATTGTAATAAATTAAGGAATTATAACTACTGAGAGTAACCAGTAAAATAAAAACGAGCTAAAGCCATAGGCACTTTCATGGTATAATGCGGGGGTTTGTTATTGTAATAAATTAAGGAATTATAACTACTGAGAGTAACTAGTAAAATAAAAACGAGCTAAAGCCATAGGCACTTTCATGGTATAATGCGGGGGTTTGTTATTGTATTAAATTAAGGAATTATAACTACTGAGAGTAACTAGTAAAATAAAAACGAGCTAAAGCCATAGGCACTTTCATGGTATAATGCGGGGGTTTGTTATTGTATTAAATTAAGGAATTATAACTACTGAGAGTAACTAGTAAAATAAAAACGAGCTAAAGCCATAGGCACTTTCATGGTATAATGCGGGGGTTTGTTATTGTATTAAATTAAGGAATTATAACTACTGAGAGTAACTAGTAAAATAAAAACGAGCTAAAGCCATAGGCACTTTCATGGTATAATGCGGGGGTTTGTTATTGTATTAAATTAAGGAATTATAACTACTGAGAGTAACTAGTAAAATAAAAACGAGCTAAAGCCATAGGCACTTTCATGGTATAATGCGGGGGTTTGTTATTGTAATAAATTAAGGAATTATAACTACTGAGAGTAACTAGTAAAATAAAAACGAGCTAAAGCCATAGGCACTTTCATGGTATAATGCGGGGGTTTGTTATTGTATTAAATTAAGGAATTATAACTACTGAGAGTAACTAGTAAAATAAAAACGAGCTAAAGCCATAGGCACTTTCATGGTATAATGCGGGGGTTTGTTATTGTAATAAATTAAGGAATTATAACTACTGAGAGTAACTAGTAAAATAAAAACGAGCTAAAGCCATAGGCACTTTCATGGTATAATGCGGGGGTTTGTTATTGTATCAAATTAAGGAATTATAACTACTGAGAGTAACTAGTAAAATAAAAACGAGCTAAAGCCATAGGCACTTTCATGGTATAATGCGGGGATTTGTTATTGTATTAAATTAAGGAATTATAACTACTGAGAGTAACTAGTAAAATAAAAACGAGCTAAAGCCATAGGCACTTTCATGGTATAATGCGGGGATTTGTTATTGTATTAAATTAAGGAATTATAACTACTGAGAGTAACTAGTAAAATAAAAACGAGCTAAAGCCATAGGCACTTTCATGGTATAATGCGGGGATTTGTTATTGTATTAAATTAAGGAATTATAACTACTGAGAGTAACTAGTAAAATAAAAACGAGCTAAAGCCATAGGCACTTTCATGGTGTAATGCGGGGATTTGTTATTGTATTAAATTAAGGAATTATAACTACTGAGAGTAACTAGTAAAATAAAAACGAGCTAAAGCCATAGGCACTTTCATGGTATAATGCGGGGATTTGTTATTGTATTAAATTAAGGAATTATAACTACTGAGAGTAACTAGTAAAATAAAAACGAGCTAAAGCCATAGGCACTTTCATGGTATAATGCGGGGATTTGTTATTGTATTAAATTAAGGAATTATAACTACTGAGAGTAACTAGTAAAATAAAAACGAGCTAAAGCCATAGGCACTTTCAAGGTATAATGCGGGGGTTTGTTATTGTATTAAATTAAGGAATTATAACTACTGAGAGTAACTAGTAAAATAAAAACGAGCTAAAGCCATAGGCACTTTCATGGTATAATGCGGGGGTTTGTTATTGTATTAAATTAAGGAATTATAACTACTGAGAGTAACTAGTAAAATAAAAACGAGCTAAAGCCATAGGCACTTTCATGGTATAATGCGGGGGTTTGTTATTGTAATAAATTAAGGAATTATAACTACTGAGAGTAACTAGTAAAATAAAAACGAGCTAAAGCCATGGGCACTTTCATGGTATAATGCGGGGGTTTGTTATTGTAATAAATTAAGGAATTATAACTACTGAGAGTAACTAGTAAAATAAAAACGAGCTAAAGCCATAGGCACTTTCATGGTATAATGCGGGGGTTTGTTATTGTATTAAATTAAGGAATTATAACTACTGAGAGTAACTAGTAAAATAAAAACGAGCTAAAGCCATAGGCACTTTCATGGGATAATGCGGGGGGTTGTTATTGTATTAAATTAAGGAATTATAACTACTGAGAGTAACTAGTAAAATAAAAACGAGCTAAAGCCATAGGCACTTTCATGGTATAATGCGGGGGTTTGTTATTGTATTAAATTAAGGAATTATAACTACTGAGAGTAACTAGTAAAATAAAAACGAGCTAAAGCCATAGGCACTTTCATGGGTAATGCGGGGGGTTGTTATTGTAATAAATTAAGGAATTATAACTACTGAGAGTAACTAGTAAAATAAAAACGAGCTAAAGTCATAGGCACTTTCATGGTATAATGCGGGGGTTTGTTATTGTAATAAATTAAGGAATTATAACTACTGAGAGTAACTAGTAAAATAAAAACGAGCTAAAGCCATAGGCACTTTCATGGTATAATGCGATAGTAATTGTACGGGGGTTTGTTATTGTAATAAATTAAGGAATTATAACTACTGAGAGTAACTAGTAAAATAAAAACGAGCTAAAGCCATATTCACTTTCATGGTATAATGCGGGGGTTTGTTATTGTATTAAATTAAGGAATTATAACTACTGAGAGTAACTAGTAAAATAAAAACGAGCTAAAGCCATAGGCACTTTCATGGTATAATGCGGGGGTTTGTTATTGTATTAAATTAAGGAATTATAACTACTGAGAGTAACTAGTAAAATAAAAACGAGCTAAAGCCATAGGCACTTTCATGGTATAATGCGGGGGTTTGTTATTGTATTAAATTAAGGAATTATAACTACTGAGAGTAACTAGTAAAATAAAAACGAGCTAAAGCCATAGGAACATTCATGGTATAATGCGATAGTAATTGTACGGGGGTTTGTTATTGTAATAAATTAAGGAATTATAACTACTGAGAGTAACTAGTAAAATAAAAACGAGCTAAAGCCATAGGCACTTTCATGGTATAATGCGATAGTAATTGTACGGGGGTTTGTTATTGTAATAAATTAAGGAATTATAACTACTGAGAGTAACTAGTAAAATAAAAACGAGCTAAAGCCATAGGCACTTTCATGGTATAATGCGATAGTAATTGTACGGGGGTTTGTTATTGTAATAAATTAAGGAATTATAACTACTGAGAGTAACTAGTAAAATAAAAACGAGCTAAAGCCATAGGCACTTTCATGGTATAATGCGGGGGTTTGTTATTGTAATAAATTAAGGAATTATAACTACTGAGAGTAACTAGTTAAATAAAAACGAGCTAAAGCCATAGGCACTTTCATGGTATAATGCGGGGGTTTGTTATTGTAATAAATTAAGGAATTATAACTACTGAGAGTAACTAGTAAAATAAAAACGAGCTAAAGCCATAGGCACTTTCATGGTATAATGCGGGGGTTTGTTATTGTAATAAATTAAGGAATTATAACTACTGAGAGTAACTAGTAAAATAAAAACGAGCTAAAGCCATAGGCACTTTCATGGTATAATGCGGGGGTTTGTTATTGTAATAAATTAAGGAATTATAACTACTAAGAGTAACTAGTAAAATAAAAACGAGCTAAAGCCATAGGCACTTTCATGGTATAATGCGGGGGTTTGTTATTGTAATAAATTAAGGAATTATAACTACTGAGAGTAACTAGTAAAATAAAAACGAGCTAAAGCCATGGGCACTTTCATGGTATAATGCGTAGGTTTGTTATTGTAATAAATTAAGGAATTATAACTACTGAGAGTAACTAGTAAAATAAAAACGAGCTAAAGCCATAGGCACTTTCATGGTATAATGCGGGGGTTTGTTATTGTAATAAATTAAGGAATTATAACTACTGAGAGTAACTAGTAAAATAAAAACGAGCTAAAGCCATAGGCACTTTCATGGTATAATGCGGGGGTTTGTTATTGTAATAAATTAAGGAATTATAACTACTGAGAGTAACTAGTAAAATAAAAACGAGCTAAAGCCATAGGCACTTTCATGGTATAATGCGGGGGTTTGTTATTGTAATAAATTAAGGAATTATAACTACTAAGAGTAACTAGTAAAATAAAAACGAGCTAAAGCCATAGGCACTTTCATGGTATAATGCGGGGGTTTGTTATTGTAATAAATTAAGGAATTATAACTACTAAGAGTAACTAGTAAAATAAAAACGAGCTAAAGCCATAGGCACTTTCATGGTATAATGCGGGGGTTTGTTATTGTAATAAATTAAGGAATTATAACTACTAAGAGTAACTAGTAAAATAAAAACGAGCTAAAGCCATAGGCACTTTCATGGTATAATGCGGGGGTTTGTTATTGTAATAAATTAAGGAATTATAACTACTGAGAGTAACTAGTAAAATAAAAACGAGCTAAAGCCATAGGCACTTTCATGGTATAATGCGGGGGTTTGTTATTGTAATAAATTAAGGAATTATAACTACTAAGAGTAACTAGTAAAATAAAAACGAGCTAAAGCCATAGGCACTTTCATGGTATAATGCGGGGGTTTGTTATTGTAATAAATTAAGGAATTATAACTACTGAGAGTAACTAGTAAAATAAAAACGAGCTAAAGCCATGGGCACTTTCATGGTATAATGCGTAGGTTTGTTATTGTAATAAATTAAGGAATTATAACTACTGAGAGTAACTAGTAAAATAAAAACGAGCTAAAGCCATAGGCACTTTCATGGTATAATGCGGGGGTTTGTTATTGTAATAAATTAAGGAATTATAACTACTGAGAGTAACTAGTAAAATAAAAACGAGCTAAAGCCATAGGCACTTTCATGGTATAATGCGGGGGTTTGTTATTGTAATAAATTAAGGAATTATAACTACTGAGAGTAACTAGTAAAATAAAAACGAGCTAAAGCCATAGGCACTTTCATGGTATAATGCGGGGGTTTGTTATTGTAATAAATTAAGGAATTATAACTACTGAGAGTAACTAGTAAAATAAAAACGAGCTAAAGCCATAGGCACTTTCATGGTATAATGCGGGGGTTTGTTATTGTAATAAATTAAGGAATTATAACTACTGAGAGTAACTAGTAAAATAAAAACGAGCTAAAGCCATAGGCACTTTCATGGTATAATGCGGGGGTTTGTTATTGTAATAAATTAAGGAATTATAACTACTGAGAGTAACTAGTAAAATAAAAACGAGCTAAAGCCATAGGCACTTTCATGGTATAATGCGGGGGTTTGTTATTGTAATAAATTAAGGAATTATAACTACTGAGAGTAACTAGTAAAATAAAAACGAGCTAAAGCCATAGGCACTTTCATGGTATAATGCGATAGTAATTGTACGGGGGTTTGTTATTGTAATAAATTAAGGAATTATAACTACTGAGAGTAACTAGTAAAATAAAAACGAGCTAAAGCCATAGGCACTTTCATGGTATAATGCGGGGGTTTGTTATTGTAATAAATTAAGGAATTATAACTACTGAGAGTAACTAGTAAAAAAAAAACGAGCTAAAGCCATAGGCACTTTCATGGTATAATGCGGGGGTTTGTTATTGTAATAAATTAAGGAATTATAACTACTGAGAGTAACTAGTAAAATAAAAACGAGCTAAAGCCATAGGCACTTTCATGGTATAATGCGGGGGTTTGTTATTGTAATAAATTAAGGAATTATAACTACTGAGAGTAACTAGTAAAATAAAAACGAGCTAAAGCTATAGGCACTTTCATGGTATAATGCGGGGGTTTGTTATTGTAATAAATTAAGGAATTATAACTACTGAGAGTAACTAGTAAAATAAAAACGAGCTAAAGCCATAGGCACTTTCATGGTATAATGCGGGGGTTTGTTATTGTAATAAATTAAGGAATTATAACTACTGAGAGTAACTAGTAAAATAAAAACGAGCTAAAGCCATAGGCACTTTCATGGTATAATGCGGGGGTTTGTTATTGTAATAAATTAAGGAATTATAACTACTGAGAGTAACTAGTAAAATAAAAACGAGCTAAAGCCATAGGCACTTTCATGGTATAATGCGATAGTAATTGTACGGGGGTTTGTTATTGTAATAAATTAAGGAATTATAACTACTGAGAGTAACTAGTAAAATAAAAACGAGCTAAAGCCATAGGCACTTTCATGGTATAATGCGATAGTAATTGTACGGGGGTTTGTTATTGTAATAAATTAAGGAATTATAACTACTGAGAGTAACTAGTAAAATAAATACGAGCTAAAGCCATAGGCACTTTCATGGTATAATGCGATAGTAATTGTACGGGGGTTTGTTATTGTAATAAATTAAGGAATTATAACTACTGAGAGTAACTAGTAAAATAAAAACGAGCTAAAGCCATAGGCACTTTCATGGTATAATGCGGGGGTTTGTTATTGTAATAAATTAAGGAATTATAACTACTGAGAGTAACTAGTAAAATAAAAACGAGCTAAAGCCATAGGCACTTTCATGATATAATGCGGGGGTTTGTCATTGTAATAAATTAAGGAATTATAACTACTGAGAGTAACTAGTAAAATAAAAACGAGCTAAAGCCATAGGCACTTTCATGGTATAATGCGGGGGTTTGTTATTGTAATAAATTAAGGAATTATAACTACTGAGAGTAACTAGTAAAATAAAAACGAGCTAAAGCCATGGGCACTTTCATGGTATAATGCGGGGGTTTGTTATTGTAATAAATTAAGGAATTATAACTACTGAGAGTAACTAGTAAAATAAAAACGAGCTAAAGCCATGGGCACTTTCATGGTATAATGCGGGGGTTTGTTATTGTAATAAATTAAGGAATTATAACTACTGAGAGTAACTAGTAAAATAAAAACGAGCTAAAGCCATATGCACTTTCATGGTATAATGCGGGGGTTTGTTATTGTAATAAATTAAGGAATTATAACTACTGAGAGTAACTAGTAAAATAAAAACGAGCTAAAGCCATAGGCACTTTCATGGTATAATGCGATAGTAACTGTACGGGGGTTTGTTATTGTAATAAATTAAGGAATTATAACTACTGAGAGTAACTAGTAAAATAAAAACGAGCTAAAGCCATAGGCACTTTCATGGTATAATGCGATAGTAATTGTACGGGGTTTGTTATTGTAATAAATTAAGGAATTATAACTACTGAGAGTAACTAGTAAAATAAAAACGAGCTAAAGCCATAGGCACTTTCATGGTATAATGCGGGGGTTTGTTATTGTAATAAATTAAGGAATTATAACTACTGAGAGTATCTAGTAAAATAAAAACGAGCTAAAGCCATAGGCACTTTCATGGTATAATGCGATAGTAATTGTACGGGGGTTTGTTATTGTAATAAATTAAGGAATTATAACTACTGAGAGTAACTAGTAAAATAAAAACGAGCTAAAGCCATAGGCACTTTCATGGTATAATGCGGGGGTTTGTTATTGTAATAAATTAAGGAATTATAACTACTGAGAGTAACTAGTAAAATAAAAACGAGCTAAAGCCATAGGCACTTTCATGGTATAATGCGGGGGTTTGTTATTGTAATAAATTAAGGAATTATAACTACTGAGAGTAACTAGTAAAATAAAAACGAGCTAAAGCCATAGGCACTTTCATGGTATAATGCGGGGGTTTGTTATTGTAATAAATTAAGGAATTATAACTACTGAGAGTAACTAGTAAAATAAAAACGAGCTAAAGCCATAGGCACTTTCATGGTATAATGCGGGGGTTTGTTATTGTAATAAATTAAGGAATTATAACTACTGAGAGTAACTAGTAAAATAAAAACGAGCTAAAGCCATAGGCACTTTCATGGTATAATGCGATAGTAATTGTACGGGGGTTTGTTATTGTAATAAATTAGGGAATTATAACTACTGAGAGTAACTAGTAAAATAAATACGAGCTAAAGCCATAGGCACTTTCATGGTATAATGCGATAGTAATTGTACGGGGGTTTGTTATTGTAATAAATTAAGGAATTATAACTACTGAGAGTAACTAGTAAAATAAAAACGAGCTAAAGCCATAGGCACTTTCATGGTATAATGCGGGGGTTTGTTATTGTAATAAATTAAGGAATTATAACTACTGAGAGTAACTAGTAAAATAAAAACGAGCTAAAGCCATAGGCACTTTCATGATATAATGCGGGGGTTTGTTATTGTAATAAATTAAGGAATTATAACTACTGAGAGTAACTAGTAAAATAAAAACGAGCTAAAGCCATAGGCACTTTCATGGTATAATGCGGGGGTTTGTTATTGTAATAAATTAAGGAATTATAACTACTGAGAGTAACTAGTAAAATAAAAACGAGCTAAAGCCATGGGCACTTTCATGGTATAATGCGGGGGTTTGTTATTGTAATAAATTAAGGAATTATAACTACTGAGAGTAACTAGTAAAATAAAAACGAGCTAAAGCCATGGGCACTTTCATGGTATAATGCGGGGGTTTGTTATTGTAATAAATTAAGGAATTATAACTACTGAGAGTAACTAGTAAAATAAAAACGAGCTAAAGCCATAGGCACTTTCATGGTATAATGCGGGGGTTTGTTATTGTAATAAATTAAGGAATTATAACTACTGAGAGTAACTAGTAAAATAAAAACGAGCTAAAGCCATAGGCACTTTCATGGTATAATGCGATAGTAACTGTACGGGGGTTTGTTATTGTAATAAATTAAGGAATTATAACTACTGAGAGTAACTAGTAAAATAAAAACGAGCTAAAGCCATAGGCACTTTCATGGTATAATGCGATAGTAATTGTACGGGGTTTGTTATTGTAATAAATTAAGGAATTATAACTACTGAGAGTAACTAGTAAAATAAAAACGAGCTAAAGCCATAGGCACTTTCATGGTATAATGCGGGGGTTTGTTATTGTAATAAATTAAGGAATTATAACTACTGAGAGTAACTAGTAAAATAAAAACGAGCTAAAGCCATAGGCACTTTCATGGTATAATGCGGGGTTTTGTTATTGTAATAAATTAAGGAATTATAACTACTGAGAGTAACTAGTAAAATAAAAACGAGCTAAAGCCATAGGCACTTTCATGGTATAATGCGGGGTTTTGTTATTGTAATAAATTAAGGAATTATAACTACTGAGAGTAACTAGTAAAATAAAAACGAGCTAAAGCCATAGGCACTTTCATGGTATAATGCGGGGTTTTGTTATTGTAATAAATTAAGGAATTATAACTACTGAGAGTAACTAGTAAAATAAAAACGAGCTAAAGCCATAGGCACTTTCATGGTATAATGCGGGGTTTTGTTATTGTAATAAATTAAGGAATTATAACTACTGAGAGTAACTAGTAAAATAAAAACGAGCTAAAGCCATAGGCACTTTCATGGTATAATGCGGGGTTTTGTTATTGTAATAAATTAAGGAATTATAACTACTGAGAGTAACTAGTAAAATAAAAACGAGCTAAAGCCATAGGCACTTTTATGGTATAATGCGGGGGTTTGTTATTGTAATAAATTAAGGAATTATAACTACTGAGAGTAACTAGTAAAATAAAAACGAGCTAAAGCCATAGGCACTTTCATGGTATAATGCGGGGGTTTGTTATTGTAATAAATTAAGGAATTATAACTACTGAGAGTAACTAGTAAAATGAAAACGAGCTAAAGCCATAGGCACTTTCATGGTATAATGCGGGGGTTTGTTATTGTAATAAATTAAGGAATTATAACTACTGAGAGTAACTAGTAAAATAAAAACGAGCTAAAGCCATAGGCACTTTCATGATATAATGCGGGGGTTTGTTATTGTAATAAATTAAGGAATTATAACTACTGAGAGTAACTAGTAAAATAAAAACGAGCTAAAGCCATAGGCACTTTCATGGTTTAATGCGGGGGTTTGTTATTGTAATAAATTAAGGAATTATAACTACTGAGAGTAACTAGTAAAATAAAAACGAGCTAAAGCCATGGGCACTTTCATGGTATAATGCGGGGGTTTGTTATTGTAATAAATTAAGGAATTATAACTACTGAGAGTAACTAGTAAAATAAAAACGAGCTAAAGCCATGGGCACTTTCATGGTATAATGCGGGGGTTTGTTATTGTAATAAATTAAGGAATTATAACTACTGAGAGTAACTAGTAAAATAAAAACGAGCTAAAGCCATATGCACTTTCATGGTATAATGCGGGGGTTTGTTATTGTAATAAATTAAGGAATTATAACTACTGAGAGTAACTAGTAAAATAAAAACGAGCTAAAGCCATAGGCACTTTCATGGTATAATGCGATAGTAATTGTACGGGGTTTGTTATTGTAATAAATTAAGGAATTATAACTACTGAGAGTAACTAGTAAAATAAAAACGAGCTAAAGCCATAGGCACTTTCATGGTATAATGCGGGGGTTTGTTATTGTAATAAATTAAGGAATTATAACTACTGAGAGTAACTAGTAAAATAAAAACGAGCTAAAGCCATAGGCACTTTCATGGTATAATGCGATAGTAATTGTACGGGGGTTTGTTATTGTAATAAATTAAGGAATTATAACTACTGAGAGTAACTAGTAAAATAAAAACGAGCTAAAGCCATAGGCACTTTCATGGTATAATGCGGGGGTTTGTTATTGTAATAAATTAAGGAATTATAACTACTGAGAGTAACTAGTAAAATAAAAACGAGCTAAAGCCATAGGCACTTTCATGGTATAATGCGGGGGTTTGTTATTGTAATAAATTAAGGAATTATAACTACTGAGAGTAACTAGTAAAATAAAAACGAGCTAAAGCCATAGGCACTTTCATGGTATAATGCGGGGGTTTGTTATTGTAATAAATTAAGGAATTATAACTACTGAGAGTAACTAGTAAAATAAAAACGAGCTAAAGCCATAGGCACTTTCATGGTATAATGCGGGGGTTTGTTATTGTAATAAATTAAGGAATTATAACTACTGAGAGTAACTAGTAAAATAAAAACGAGCTAAAGCCATAGGCACTTTCATGGTATAATGCGGGGGTTTGTTATTGTAATAAATTAAGGAATTATAACTACTGAGAGTAACTAGTAAAATAAAAACGAGCTAAAGCCATAGGCACTTTCATGGTATAATGCGGGGGTTTGTTATTGTAATAAATTAAGGAATTATAACTACTGAGAGTAACTAGTAAAATAAAAACGAGCTAAAGCCATAGACACTTTCATGGTATAATGCGATAGTAATTGTACGGGGGTTTGTTATTGTAATAAATTAAGGAATTATAACTACTGAGAGTAACTAGTAAAATAAAACGAGCTAAAGCCATAGGCACTTTCATGGTATAATGCGATAGTAATTGTACGGGGGTTTGTTATTGTAATAAATTAAGGAATTATAACTACTGAGAGTAACTAGTAAAATAAATACGAGCTAAAGCCATAGGCACTTTCATGGTATAATGCGATAGTAATTGTACGGGGGTTTGTTATTGTAATAAATTAAGGAATTATAACTACTGAGAGTAACTAGTAAAATAAAAACGAGCTAAAGCCATAGGCACTTTCATGGTATAATGCGGGGGTTTGTTATTGTAATAAATTAAGGAATTATAACTACTGAGAGTAACTAGTAAAATAAAAACGAGCTAAAGCCATAGGCACTTTCATGATATAATGCGGGGGTTTGTTATTGTAATAAATTAAGGAATTATAACTACTGAGAGTAACTAGTAAAATAAAAACGAGCTAAAGCCATAGGCACTTTCATGGTATAATGCGGGGGTTTGTTATTGTAATAAATTAAGGAATTATAACTACTGAGAGTAACTAGTAAAATAAAAACGAGCTAAAGCCATGGGCACTTTCATGGTATAATGCGGGGGTTTGTTATTGTAATAAATTAAGGAATTATAACTACTGAGAGTAACTAGTAAAATAAAAACGAGCTAAAGCCATGGGCACTTTCATGGTATAATGCGGGGGTTTGTTATTGTAATAAATTAAGGAATTATAACTACTGAGAGTAACTAGTAAAATAAAAACGAGCTAAAGCCATAGGCACTTTCATGGTATAATGCGGGGGTTTGTTATTGTAATAAATTAAGGAATTATAACTACTGAGAGTAACTAGTAAAATAAAAACGAGCTAAAGCCATAGGCACTTTCATGGTATAATGCGATAGTAACTGTACGGGGGTTTGTTATTGTAATAAATTAAGGAATTATAACTACTGAGAGTAACTAGTAAAATAAAAACGAGCTAAAGCCATAGGCACTTTCATGGTATAATGCGATAGTAATTGTACGGGGTTTGTTATTGTAATAAATTAAGGAATTATATCTACTGAGAGTAACTAGTAAAATAAAAACGAGCTAAAGCCATAGGCACTTTCATGGTATAATGCGGGGGTTTGTTATTGTAATAAATTAAGGAATTATAACTACTGAGAGTAACTAGTAAAATAAAAACGAGCTAAAGCCATAGGCACTTTCATGGTATAATGCGGGGTTTTGTTATTGTAATAAATTAAGGAATTATAACTACTGAGAGTAACTAGTAAAATAAAAACGAGCTAAAGCCATAGGCACTTTCATGGTATAATGCGGGGTTTTGTTATTGTAATAAATTAAGGAATTATAACTACTGAGAGTAACTAGTAAAATAAAAACGAGCTAAAGCCATAGGCACTTTCATGGTATAATGCGGGGTTTTGTTATTGTAATAAATTAAGGAATTATAACTACTGAGAGTAACTAGTAAAATAAAAACGAGCTAAAGCCATAGGCACTTTCATGGTATAATGCGGGGTTTTGTTATTGTAATAAATTAAGGAATTATAACTACTGAGAGTAACTAGTAAAATAAAAACGAGCTAAAGCCATAGGCACTTTCATGGTATAATGCGGGGTTTTGTTATTGTAATAAATTAAGGAATTATAACTACTGAGAGTAACTAGTAAAATAAAAACGAGCTAAAGCCATAGGCACTTTCATGGTATAATGCGGGGGTTTGTTATTGTAATAAATTAAGGAATTATAACTACTGAGAGTAACTAGTAAAATAAAAACGAGCTAAAGCCATAGGCACTTTCATGGTATAATGCGGGGGTTTGTTATTGTAATAAATTAAGGAATTATAACTACTGAGAGTAACTAGTAAAATGAAAACGAGCTAAAGCCATAGGCACTTTCATGGTATAATGCGGGGGTTTGTTATTGTAATAAATTAAGGAATTATAACTACTGAGAGTAACTAGTAAAATAAAAACGAGCTAAAGCCATAGGCACTTTCATGGTATAATGCGGGGGTTTGTTATTGTAATAAATTAAGGATTTATAACTACTGAGAGTAACTAGTAAAATAAAAACGAGCTAAAGCCATAGGCACTTTCATGGTATAATGCGGGGGTTTGTTATTGTAATAAATTAAGGAATTATAACTACTGAGAGTAACTAGTAAAATAAAAACGAGCTAAAGCCATGGGCACTTTCATGGTGTAATGCGGGGATTTGTTATTGTAATAAATTAAGGAATTATAACTACTGAGAGTAACTAGTAAAATAAAAACGAGCTAAAGCCATATCCCTTATTAAGTATGTACAGATACCTTGGTCCATACATGATATAAAACCAATTCTCTTTAAAGCGCTAGAAAACTACCAATAAAATAAATAAAAAAATACAACATATTTTAAATTATTGAGCAAAACTAGATGTAATTTTGTAGTGGCTACAACTTTTTGTATGTCACAAATTCCCTTTTTGGGAACTTTTTTCGTTTTCCAGGGTTTTTTCGTATAGGAAAATTAAAACAGTGTTATTGACTTCTCAACACGGTTAGAAAATGCTGCGCTAGGTAGCCGTTGTCGTGGTGCAGTAGCCAGTTCTGTCCTTCCCTCGGGACGCTTTGGTTTTGTTGGGATAATCTACACCCGTTCCTCTATATTTACAGAGACAAAACACTTTACCGTAACACTTCTTAACCCCAAATTTCTAAGTTCTTTTCACCAAAATGAAGTTTTGACTGACTGGAAAAGAGTAAACCACTCAGAAGCCTGCGCTTCACTATGGTAAGCCTTATATTGAAGGCCTGTTTGAAATATTGCAAAGATTTAGGTTGGGGACCATCACATTGCTCTTATTTATCGGTCAACAAAATCTCTCGAAACAAGATTTATGACAAACCAACACTTGAGACGGTGACTCACAGGATCTCGTTGGCTCAGATTTCAGCCGCCAGCTGGTACAATAGAATCAAATAGTCATAGCGACTAACGTCCATAACCTAGGTAAAATGTATAGAAATCTGGTTTCACCATCATATAGTATAAAAAAGAATTTACTTTTCTTTGAACATTGAACATTGACAAATATAAACCACACTGAGCGCAAAATAAAAGTAACAATTATAAAATTGTGTAAGTAATTTTGTGAACCAGCTGTGATAATGCAAAATATCGTTTCAGATAGCAATACAAGATATTAAACACACAGTTTCATTGAATTTTAAATTCTTGCGTTTAAAAATTTTAAGTCCAAGTACAAAATTTGATATAAAAATATCTCAAAGTACTGCTTTTAGGTTAATTATTTAATTTATATAGATAGATAGTTCCTGGATGTCTTAAAACTAAAATATTCCATTGTAAAGCCTGATGCCCCTGTCTATTTAAAAGATTATATGCATTTGAAAAGTATTTTGCAAACAAAAAACAAACTCTCACTCTAAGTTCGATTGTCTTGTTATTCTGAACTTTAAGGTTTTCTAGAAACTTAATCAGGAGAAAAACATTATTATAAATTCTGTAGAGATATATTATATAATTTTAATATAACTTTTCTATTTCATAATATATATATATATATATATACATATATACGTTGTTACTTTTTATTTAATATTAATACTGTACAAAAATAGAAGGTATATCATGTTATTAAATATTTAGTAAGAATTAATACGTAAAAATGGAAACACTTTGGCATATTTAACACAAACACAATTTGATTATAACACTGGAGGACCACAGACCCGAAACCAATCAATGCACGAGAGTCTAACCCGTGTTCTTTGTGATATTTCCAGTCCTAAATCCCTCGAATCAAACAATGACAATATGAATTTTTTAAACTTTTTTTTATAGCTTTAGCCTTCGAAGAATTTGAAAATATTTTTTATTGTGATATTGAGACACAGATAAGCTTTGACGTTGACAATATACGATAAATTTGATATATAAATATATAGTACTGGAGGAAATAATTTTTAACAATTTAAAATAAACAACAATTACTGTGAATCCATATAAACCGTTCCAACCGTTGTATCTAGAGGGCAGTGTTTTCACGTCGTTGTATGTTAGACATTGTTATTACAATACTTTCTTTTACTTCCTATTGTAAAATAAACATCTCCGACTTCAGAGATTAGACAAATTATGTTTTTACTTTTACAGACACAACTTGGTCATGTTTAGCCTCAATGCCTGAGTGCATTATGCAACGCGTACTGCTAATATTAGGAAAACCTTTGGCACTGCGCATAACCACCCGCGCAGATTTGCTACACACATTAGATCTGTCGTTTAATAAACCACCTCATAGGTTGGGAAACAAACTTTAATTAACTTCTGCTTCAACTGAGAAACTCATCACCTTACTTTTGTCTGCCAACTTCCCAATACACCGCGTCACGACATTCTCCATCTGGGGGTCGGTATAATCTATTAACGGTCTCCATTGTTGCTTTTACTTCGTTTAGACCTCAATTACTTTGATAAAACAATTACTATAGATGCGGGTAATATTTTTGTTACTTGATAAAATATTTTAAGGATAACGATTCCACTTTGCGTCAACACATTCCTGATTAATCGCAAAGCATACATCGGCTGTGACATGGATGTTGTCACACTACTAAAATTTGTAGCTTTCACCTTGAGATCCATTACCTGCAAATTATGTACACCTTATAATACACAATTTATTTTAGCTAATGTGACAGATTTTATACAAAAGACAATCAAAAGACAAAAGACTCTAAATAACTTAATTTCAGTCATATTGTAGCCTAATTGTATTGATGGTGATTCAAGACTGTCTCTTGCAAGACACGCAATGTCTACATAGGACTCGCGCTGTACTCACAGATATGTCTATAAAACTTGTATTCTAATCGATACTCCGTGTACTCTATCATTTATAACCCTGAAGCTAACCTGATTCAAGTTTAATATTTCTCCACGTCTGGAACCCTTTTGAATCACCTGTTATTCACCTTATCTTACTCACAGATACACATTCTTCCATCATGGTAATACTTGTAGTACGAACTCATCACATGATTCATAGATGAGTCCATATTTTATTTATTTATACTGATATCAGTAGAGCCACGATTACACAAAAACTCTGCATCCTCCATATTTCAGCGGTCAGATTAGTTGAATTTTGGTTTATTTGCCTATATCGACATATTTTAGGCTAATAGTTTCTGTACCCAACTTCAACATTAATATTCCTAATTTAATGAAAACATTTTGAAAGAGTTGTCACGATCTCGTCTCTACTTGTACGTCCAATCATAGCAATCTCAGCCTTACATACAACAATGTTTTAAAACTAATTGAAAGCAACTAAGACTCCTAATATCTATAGTTGGCCATTGAAATTAGTATAACATATGTTACGATCCATAGAGATTAACATTTTAGTTTTATACATTTCTAAAGTGCATTTCACAGTCCATAGTAACTCAATTGTTTAATCACTACAGGGAAGACGTATTGAAATACTTAATTATACTTTTAATTTGATGAACTCATGAAACAACTACGTTGATTCAGTTCCATAATCTCGCTTTAACGTAAAATTACCTCGTGTAATAACAAATAGATGTCTGACGCACGGTCTATATCCCTGTGGTCTGAAATATTGCAGAGGTTTGTGTATTACAAAAATTTGGCTCTTAGCAGACATAAATACAGTTTCTCATTGTTGGTATTTGATTTTATGTTATCGTCACCATACACTTATATTTATCATAAAATTTACCTTTTAGAATACCATTGAGAGGCTAACCTTGATGCAAACAAAATATTACCTACCACAATTTTTTCCACGCACATTACTGTGTCTCACATTACTACTGGATATTGCTTATTTTATTATTATCTGAGCCTAATTCAACCTACATGGCGTACGGTAAAATTATTATGCCTGTAAATGTTAACCTATTAACAAAGCTTTTATCCTCATAGGTGCAGTCTGCCTAATGCAAGAACTTTTAGCTTATGAAGCACATGGTCCTTGCTGTTCCTTAATACATTATCTGTTATAATAATAAAACCAACTTTCTCTGAGTTATTTAATAAAGAGATGGGTAAATGTATAAAAGAGTTAGAAAACACTAGGAGAGTAACAAGAAACACAAATAAGTAAAACCATATTGAACGGTAAAACAGTATTGCAGTAATTTATTATCCTAAAAACAAACAGAATTTTCCCGTTGTTGACTAAGCTAATGTGTACAGTGCTGGCTGCAAGGTTTATGTCCCCTTGCGTACACAAATATCTCACGAACCCTCAATGCAAGAAGGATAAAGTAACAACCACAACTTTATAACTCTGTTACTTTATTATAAGCTACAATTTCTATCTACATGTGGCAAAGAGAATGTTACTAATTTGAGAAGTTATAATTTTAGTTTCATTTACTTTACGTCATAGTTGGCTTGAATATTTGCAAATTCTTGATATAGGAATTTTCAGTAAGAATTTTCCTACCTCAGTAGGCATTTTCTTAAAACGTTTTCTTTTATATTACTTGTTCTTGGGAAAAGTATGATTTCTGAGATGGTTTATAAGAAAATGTAGGTCCCTGAGAAGCAGGAAAAACGATATAGCCAATTGCGTTTTAAAGACAAAATTTATCAAAGAGGTTGGAAATCATTAGTAACTATCATTAGTTTCCGGAGAGCTTGAAGGTAAAATAACGATGTTCATAAAGAAATTAGATGATAAAAAATGGGTCGAAAATGAAAAAGATAGAGTAAAACAAACAAACAAAAGTATTAAAATATACATAATGCAATAGTAACAGAAGCCCATTTAATAACGTAATGAATGCTGAAGCTACGCAAATATCCTTCATGAACCTTCTCAGTTAGTCTCTATGTTTATTTCTCTGTACATTAGTCTATTACCTGCCTATGCCATATGTTACTCTTTGTATTTCGATTTAGCGTTTCAACCTTTTGTCCTTCATTCGACCCTCGAATCCGCGATTCGGTTCGAGAATTTTTTCCCAAATTATTCTCTCTCTCTCTCTCTCTCTCTCTCTCTCTCTCTCTCTCTCTTCCCATGTCCATTCATTTATCTATGTACCAATTTGTATTTTAGTTTAACACTGTATTTTCACAAAACAATAAAATTCAATTAGTTTTAAGATAGTTAAATTTATTCTACAATACTTGACTTATATGTTTGCATAATTAATTCCTTAAGAGGCCATTCACGTTGCTCGACTACTAGTTCACACAGTTCCTAGCATTTTGTTGCCAGTGAGCACAGAAAAAACTAGAGGAGCATGGGTATTCTCATATCATAACACTGGTGAGGGATCTGGCCGTGAAAAAAGACTTTGATTAGTGTGAAGTTTAATAGCATTTCACTCCAACAGGGTTTTAAACCTGTTACCATTGTCAGAAAATAACAAAATGTGGTTTCATAGTAATATATAATACAGGAGTTACGATGGTGAAAACATTTTAAGTTAATAAAATAGTTATATTATATTAAAACGACATTAAATTAAAGCCTTTCTAAATAGAATTACATACTTGTCAGTTTGAACTATCGTCAGTTTGACGTACTACCTGTACGTCACCGGTGAGTATAAAGATAGTTTTGTTTGATGGAGAGGGTTGGTATGGCCTTGATCGTAGCCTTTGGAGTGGGTTTGACCACGTTTAGAGGGGTTGTTTTGGGGTAGAGGGTACTTTTTGGAAACAAATCTTATCTAACCTAACCCTTCCCCTATGTGTGTTGTGTGTTAGGCATGGTTGTTAGGTAAGTTTGGGAGTGGCCCCGGGGGTTGCTCCGGGGGTGGATTTGGGGTTGGAGGTAGTTTTTGGAAAAATGTGTGTTGCGTGTTTGGGATGAGTTTAGAGTGTATGTTGGTTAGATGTGGGGGTGGGTTCACCTTGGGGGTTGTTTAAATAATATATGAAATCGCCAAAAAATGATCGGTTAGATCAAAAGGCCAACGTTTCAACTAAACAACTGTATGGGGTGAGTTAGGAGTGTATGTTGGTTAGATGTGGGTTGGCCCCAGGGGCTGGGGATAATTGATGACGTGGCCTAGTGTTCTAACCAAAGTGGGTGTTGTAGTGTGTTCTATCTGGGGCTCACCCGGGGATGAGTTTGTGGTAGCCTAAATGTGTCTCCTATAAAATAGTATCCTAACCTAGCTTTTCCCGAGTATATGCGGGGATAGGTTTGAGGTTGTTGTTGTAGAGACTGTTATTGCAAGATGGTGTCTGAGAAAATGCGGGGTGTATGGGCTACGGGTTAGGGGGTGTATGGGGTGTGTGACGGGTTAGGGGTTTGCTAGGCCTAATAACAAATACACGTTAGATGAAATAATGTCAAGAAAATAACAATAATAATAATAATAATAATATATATATATATATATATATATATATATATATATATATATATAAGTTATATAAACATTTTATGTGAACATTTCATAATTAAATGCGTGCTAGGAAGATTCCTGCTTACGCAGCTTTAGTATTATATAGGTGTGAGAACAGAGCCCCGGCAGTGTGTAAGTCGCCTCTGTATCGCACAGACATTTTCCACTCCGATTGAGTGCACATCAATTGTATTGTTTTATTAAGTAAAATTAATGTAACAGTTTTCTAAATTAATTGTTTATTAAATTCAAAGGTTTGTTAAAAATAAAAATCATTTTTAAAAACCTTTCTTGCTTAATATAAAACGTAACTGGCGCAGTCGGTAGGACACCTCAAGGAAGTTAACGAATATAACGTCCGTCGGTTTTAACCGTTAATTGAGGAAACCTTAAGTAGAGTGAATATCTACAACCACTTAATAGAGCGCATATCTATTAAGAACACGAGCGAATATCGTGTAAGTGAAAAGTGAAAGTTGTTCAAATGAGCAAAGTATTTTGGATCAACTTGTAAGTAGATCTTAAGATATAGAATTAAGAAAAAGTAGAGTAAATACTTTTTAATTTTATATAATTGATTTTTAATTTTATTATTTTAAAGAAAATAATATTTTAAAATGGCAACGCCAACATTAAAGAAAGAATATCTAGATATGATTCCTGAGTATAGTGGAGAGCCCACTATGCTCCACAGATTTGTTTCTATATGTGACAAAGTAGTAAATAAGTTTTATGTAAGCGAAAATCCAGAGGATTTTCAAAATGAATATTTATTTTCTTCTATACTAGCTAAACTAAAAGGCCAAGCATTAGAAATGGTAGTAAACTCAAACTCATATAACTGGTATGAGATTAAAAAAGTATTATTAACCAGCTATTCAGACAAAAGAGATTGTTTTACCTTAAATTTAGAAATGGCTGAGTTAAAACAAGAGCATAACGAATCACCTTTTAAATTTTATGAAAGAATTCAAAAACTATTAAATTTACAAATTTCATTTTTTGTTAATAAAGAGCCACAAAGACAATTGGCCAAAGATGTTTTAATAGAATATGTTCAGAAACTAGCTTTAAGAGTTCTCCTTAGAGGTTTACATGAACCTGTAGGATCGCTAATGCGAACCAAAAATCCAGATTCTCTTAGCGAAGCACTTAATATGCTTACTAACGATTTTCAATTTAAAAATAACAAATTATTTCAAAATGTTAAACAGAACATTCCACCTAGGGCCCCACAATACCCGCCTATTCGCAAACCCCTTCCTAACAAACAAACCTTCCAAAACTATAGGCCCAACTACCAAAATAATCCTAACCAATTTACTAAACCTAACTCATACGTGCAGCAAAATCAACAACCGAGACAGTCTAACAACTACACACCATTAAAAGTTCATCAAAAATTTGAACCAGAACCAATGAGCATTTCCACACGTCAAACAGGGAACACAATTAGACAAAATAGATTTTATCAGATGACAGGGAAACCAATAGAGGAGGAAAATTACGATCAAACTATGAATCGATTGACTGAACAAATGACTAACTCTTATCTGACCGAACAAACAGATTATGAACCGCAAGAGGACCCTGACAGCTACATAGACTTTGATGATTCCCCGCAAGAGGAAAACGCATGCGGATTCACTCAAGAGGACAATCATACCCAAAATCATTTTTTAGGACTAACCACATTAAAAAGACATTTTCCATAATGCATATAGAAGACGACACAAACGAACTACCGTACATCCACGATCCCAAGACCAATTTAAAGATGCTGATTGACACTGGAAGTACGAGATCATTTATTAAAAAATCAATAGCTTTCCAATTTTTCAAAAACACTCTAAAACAAGAGCCATTTGAAGTGAGTACAGCTCATGGAGTATCAAAAGAAAAATACAGTTGTACGCTACCCCTTTTAGGAAAAGAAACAACCAAATTCTATTTATTTGATTTCCATAAAGATTTTGACTTACTCCTTGGATTAGATAACATAAAAGAATTAAAAATTAATTTAAATTTTGTGAATGATAAATTAATATTTCGCAATAAGCAAATGCCGATCAAATATTTTAACACAGAAGAACAAAATAATAATAATAACAATAATAATAATAATATAAGCGAATGTCAGGAACAGAAAGCAAAAAAGGGAACAAGTTATGTTATACAAGCCCGCGCTAGCCAAACGATTAAATTTAGAATACAAAATATTCAAGATGGAGAAGGACTCTTACCATACAAAAACTTAAATGGATTAGAAATTCCGCAGTGTATAGTCTCAGTACACAAGGGAGAAACCTACTGCCCTATAATAAACAACACAGAAGTAAATGTAGAATTAACAGTAAATGAACCATTAGAATTAAAATCTTTAGAAGAATACAATATCCTTAGACCTGATGCAATGCAAATGAACGCTAATTTCAATTTATTAGATTATAAACAAAAAAGTTCGAGAAGAAAAAATTTAGATTTATCAAAATTTAGAATGGAACATATGAACTCGGAAGAAAAATCCGCTATAACAAGTTTAATAAAAGATTATGCAGATTTATTCCATATTGAGGGAAACGATTTAACTTTTACCAACCAAATAAAACATGTTATTAGGACTACTGATGAAATTCCCGTATACTCCAGAAATTATAGATATCCAGAGATTTACAAGAACGAAATTAATAAACAAACTGAGGACATGCTTGAACAAGGAATTATTAGACCTTCAAATTCTCCATGGAACTCTCCTGTCTGGATTGTACCCAAAAAACAAGACGCTTCTGGCAAAAGAAAATTTCGATTAGTAATAGATTTTAGAGGATTAAACAAGAAAACAATTGACGATAAATTTCCCTTGCCAAACATTACCGACATATTAGATAAATTAGGACGATCTCAGTATTTTACAACTTTAGATTTAGCCTCAGGATTTCACCAAGTAGAAATGGATAAAAATAGCATAGAAAAAACAGCGTTTTCAACAGAAACGGGACACTATGAATTTTTAAGAATGCCTTTTGGACTAAAGAATAGCCCCCCTACATTTCAAAGAATTATGAATAACATTCTGAGAGGAATCCAAAATGAAACATGTTTAGTTTATTTAGACGATATTATAATTTACTCCACTAGCCTCCAAGAACATATACAAAGACTTAAAGAAGTATTCGACAGATTACGCAAAGCCAACTTTAAAGTACAGCTGGATAAAACAGAATTTTTAAGAAAAGAAGTAGCGTATCTAGGGCATGTTGTTACACCGGAAGGCGTAAAACCTAACCCAGAAAAGATTTTGGCAATCAAAAACTATCCAATACCCAAAACCACCAAACAAATTAAAGGATTTTTAGGACTAATAGGCTATTATCGAAAATTTATTAAAAACTTCGCCAAGATAACAAAACCCTTTACTAACTGTTTAAAGAAAAATGCAAAAATAAACATAGAAAATCCAGACTTCATAGAATGTTTTGAGACATGTAAAAATATACTGACTAATGAGCCCCTTCTACAATACCCAGATTTTGAAAAGGAGTTTACTCTAACAACAGACGCTAGTAATTTTGCACTAGGAGCAATTTTAAGCCAGGACAAAAATGGGAAGGACCTTCCTATAGCGTATGCCAGCAGAACTTTAAACGACAGCGAAACTAATTACTCCGCGATTGAAAAGGAATTACTAGCAATCGTATGGGCCACTAAACACTTTAGGCCTTATTTATTTGGAAGAAAATTTAAAATTTATACAGACCATAAACCTTTACAATGGTTATTTTCAGTTAAAGAACCAAATTCCAAGCTTTTAAGATGGAGATTAAAATTAGAGGAATATGATTACGACATAAGATACAAAAAAGGCAAATTAAACCAAAACGCCGATGCTTTGTCTAGAATACAATTGAACATTACTAATAAAAGGTCAACAAACACCCAACACACTGTAGAACCAGACCTTGATTTATCTCCAGCTGGATTAATCCAACGTTTCTTCCCGGAATTAAATGAAGATAACGAGTCTATGGTCGTACAACTCGACGCAACAGATAATGCCAACTTAGAGTACGATCAAGAAAGTGACAGTCAAACCGTGCATTCCAACTTCGAAGGGAACACCCAAATTGAAATACCAATTTCCGACGAACCTGTAAACTTTGGGAGAAATCAAATATTTTTGTCATTAGTAAAATACGAACCAAAGAAAGTAAAAACTATAAAACTATTCGGAACTTCAAAAATTCGTTTAATGGTCGAAATATCAGAAAATAACTTTAAAGAAGACATAGTTAACTTCGTAAAATCATATTTGGCACCCAAAATAAAATATAATCTATATTTTGAAGACGATTTTTACGAGAAATTTGCATCATGCGTAGCCAAAAATTTCAAACAAACTGAACTAAATTTGGTTAAGTGTAATAACAAACTCTTAGACCTAACTTCGGAAGAAGATACCTTAGAAACGATAAGTAATTATCATGTCAGCAAAACCAATCACCGAGGGATACAAGAAACATACGAACAAATTAAGCGAAGATATTATTGGCCTAATTTAAAATCACTAATCCAAAATTTCATAAATCAGTGTGACATATGTCAAAGAACCAAATATGACAGAATGCCCTTACAATTAGAGATGAACTTGACGCCTACAGCTTCAAGGCCTTTCCAGATAATTCACATCGACACTATCTCTTTAGAAAAGAATGCGTTTATCAGCATTGTCGACAGTTTCACAAAGTATGCTCAAGCTTATCGCTTGGGAAGCTCTCAAGCTACAGAGATTGCAGACAAGCTATTAGATTACTTTGCGCAGTTCTGCTTACCAACAGTTATTATCTCAGACAATGGAACGGAGTTTAATAACAGGATTGTGAAGGAGATATTAGACCTGCATAAAATCAAAATTCATTTTATCAGTACACAAAACCCTCAATCAAACGGATTATGTGAAAGATTTCATTCCACCTTAATAGAACACATAAGGCTGTTAAATAATCAAATCGAATTTAAAAAAGACAGTATAATTAAGAAAGTAAAATATGCTATAATTGCCTATAACAATAGCATTCATTCAGTCACAAAATTAACGCCGTGCGAAGTCTTATTTGGACACATAAATTCAAACTCTTTATTAGATATAGATTTAGAAAAACAAATTGTAAATGACTACGTTTTAAACCATAAGGAAAAAACAAAAATACTTTACGAAAACATTAGGGATAGCAATCAAAGAATTAAAGAAAAAGTTTTAGAAAAAAGGAATGTAAACAAGGAACCACTTCCAGAAATACCATCTGAAGTTTATATAAAATCAGTTCAGAAGCAAAGCAAAACGAAAAACAGATATAGCAAGGAAGAAATAGCTTCGATAGATAAAGAAAGAAAAACTGGAAAAATAAAGCCTAGACATCATAACACAAAAGACAAAATACATTTGTCGAAAATTAAAAGGACTAAGAAGATAAAAAATGTAATTAATGACCAAAATCCTTCTTGTTCATATTCAACACAATCAAATTAAAATCCCTACCATACCTTTGTCCACTAGTTCTATTCAAGAAACTTTATTAAACTTTTAAACAACATTGTTTTTATTAATTGTATGTGTTACAAACTGTTGTAATTTATTAAATGATATGTAACTAATTATGGTAATAAATATTGTTAATTATTTGAAATATGTTAATCACAAAAAGAAATGTAATTGAAGAAAATTAGAAACTATACTCTTAAAGAGATAACAAAACAAAAAGAATTCTTATAAACTAACTAGAATCCTTATCAAATCTATAACAGGCAAGTTGAATGTAAATGATGGTAAAAATTATATAAAACTTTTATTGTAATCAATGTAAATTTTGTAGAACAAAAATTAGATTCTGATAACAATTGTATATGTTATAAACATTTTGTATCTATGCTATGATAGAAAAGACTCATTATAAATTGTATTAATCAATCCTAAATACTTTTGCTCAGTTGAATTATAATGAACAGAAAATTAGACTGTAAAATGCCCATCATCAAAAACAATAACGCCTACAAACTACGAGGATACTGCGTTGGAAATCGCAGACAACCCATTTAACTGGATCTTGGAAATCAACCTTTGCCTGGTGACTTTCTCCAGTGAAGAGGACTTCAACCCATGCCGAAAATTGCCCTTTACGGAGGCCTATTCAG
>JBAIZL010000008.1:32210211-32315211 GCA_036971475.1 Prosapia bicincta | reverse complement strand
TATAAGTGGCAGTGCAGCCCAACACGAGTGACCGACGGAATACACAATCTCAAAGAAAGTTAACATAATCCTTATATATATATATATATATATAAATACATATATATTATTAATATACAAATTACAATATTATGTTATATTATATTATGTTTGATATACTGCCTTATACAACCGTTTTATAAAGACAGTAATAAAATATAGTTGCTAAAGTAACATGTGGGCGGGTGCCTGTACGAATTCCTATGTTTCAATGACTTCACCACTTCAGTGGGTACAGCAGTTATTTCTACGAGTACGAATGATGTGGATTTTCTTTTAATCGTAAATTAGTTTCGGCTTTTTAAATCAATTCTTTTTTTGTTGTTTAAAGCCTGACTGAGGAGAACAAAGACTACTCACGGTTAATGATTCCAAATATTTACAAATTAAACTTTGTGTTTTATAATTCCCGTTGCCTAGCATTTGAATAATTTTCTGAGGAACGATAACCCGTTATGAAATAGGACATTGGTAACGCTGATTTATTAAAAAATACATTTTATTTATCTGTTTTTCCAATTATTATAAAACTTCTGCGGCCCGCTGTGAGTTTCAACTTTAAGATGTTGTCCGAGCCTATATAGTAAATGTAATAGTGGATTCCGGTTGACATAAATGTATTAGTGGATCTGGCTTTGCGTAGTGATAAATATTAGGCAAGACACGAAACTTGAATGCTTCCATACCAAGTGTTTTTTTTTTTTAATGTACGGCAGAACCTCACTATCGCAACTCTTTAAAACTGAAGCTCGCTTAAATATCTGATGGGAAGATATCTGTAGGAAGATACTGTAGATACTGTTATGGGAAGATACTGTAGATCATCTCATCCGTCAGGTGCAACTACGCGGCGCTTAAACGGCTGCTGTCACGGTTGTTTATATTTTCTGTCAAGTGGCATTCAATCTAAAAATAAATCAAAAAATCTGACATGACATGAAACGTGACTTCTTGACCTTAAAAAGACCTCAAAACGCTTTCAATATGTGTCTGAAGACTACCTAGATAAATGTTGAAAATCATTTGTTTTGCATGATCGTTGAATTATTGTTGAGCTATCGATTCAGTTCCCACAGTGAATGGCTTTGTTGAGTTTTAATTGCTGTAAATCAGTCTTATTTTCACTTCTCTGATAACCTGTAGCTTTATTTGGGGAATTTGAATATTTAATTCAAATATACAATAAATTATTGTTTCTCTAGTTTTAATTGAAATGCAGGTTTCATGTTTTTGTGTTTTATAGACAATATAGACAGATTCTGGTAGTTAGATTATTTAGTCGGTATTTTTATAGTTGAAGATGAATAAATGTATAAGGGAAACTCAAGTATACTCCCTTGTTAGTGAGGTTTAGTAGTCGCTCTAAAAATACATTTTTTTAAAACATTTCCAGGAAGTATAAGAACAATGATGATGAAAATAATAATAATAATAATATCGATAATAGATTACTTTATATAAAACTGGCAAAAAGGCTTACTATTACAACTTTCAGCCTAGGAGCTCATTTTCACTAAGTTAGCGGGCCTGGAAGCTAGAAGAAGCTTTTGACGTTTTTAGCCCTGAAGGAGATTTAATTTTGTTGGCATACCCCTTGTGTTATCCAAAGTAGTTGCTATTACCAAGTAAAACATTATTGAAATTATTATTGTTAATCTATATTTAGCTCTGGTATACTTTAAAAATATTTTCAATGTATTCAGGATCTTTATATAATAGGAGACGAATATATATATATATATATATATATATATATATATATATATATGTGTGTGTGTGTGTGTGTGTGTGTGTGTGTGTGTGTGTGTGTGGTGGATTATCTGCAGTGTGCTATTTCGCTCCGTTTTTAAATTCCTTCTAATAATTCACAATCACCTGACATATATATCTTGTACGAATATTCAATGAATTCAAATACGTTTCTATTAATCCAGTCAAGTTCAGATACATTTCTTTTAGCTTGTAGTGGATGACAATTGATATAAATACAGTTTTTCAAATATTTATTCAATAATTAGGTTAAAAATCTTGGGGGTTTAAGTCGGATTCGAACTAAGTATCTTTAAGTTCCAAGTCTAGAGCTTTGACATTGAGTCAACTAGAAAGTTACTTCTCAAAGATGTATATGAATATTTCTACCCCCATCAGGTTGTCTTTACAATCTCCATTACACAACCTTAAATTACTCCGATGGTTACCACACAATATCATAAAAAATGCTATAAGATTAAAAATAAATGAAAAGAATAAAATAAACAAACAAACTGGATTAACGGGATCGAATCTTGCTTCACAAACGGACAATGCGAAAAAAGAACGGGAAGAAGCTACAACACAATACAAGCGCATAAAAAAAAGAACGAGAAGAAGCTACAACACAATACAAGCGCATAAAAAAAAGAACGGGAAGAAGCTACAACACAATACAAGCGCATAAAAAAAAGAACGGGAAGAAGCTACAACACAATACAAGCTCATAAAAAAAAGAACGGGAAGAAGCTACAACACAATACAAGCGCATAAAAAAAAGAACGGGAAGAAGCTACAACACAATACAAGCGCATAAAAAAAAGAACGGGAAGAAGCTACAACGCAATACAAGCGCATAAAAAAAAGAACGGGAAGAAGCTACAACACAATACAAGCGCATAAAAAAAGAACGGGAAGAAGCTACAACACAATACAAGCGCATAAAAAAAAGAACGGGAAGAAGCTACAACACAATACAAGCGCATAAAAAAAGAACGGGAAGAAGCTACAACACAATACAAGCGCATAAAAAAAAGAACGGGAAGAAGCTACAACACAATACAAGCGCATAAAAAAAGAGCGGGAAGAAGCTACAACACAATACAAGCGCATAAAAAATAAGAACGGGAAGAAGCTACAACACAATACAAGCGCATAAAAAAAGAACGGGAAGAAGCTACAATACAATACAAGCGCATAAAAAAAAGAACGGGAAGAAGCTACAACACAATACAAGCGCATAAAAAAAAGAAAGTAGTATAAATAGTAGCAAATATAACAATAGTCCAACTTAGAAAGAAAAATGGAAAATTACCAGGAAAATCGCTTTTCATTTTACTACTTAATGTTTTAAAATGTAGATATTGGAAAGACAAATAAAACAAATAACTTAAGGTTAAACTTTAGTAACTTGTTTTAGTTGTTATTTTTGAATTTTTTGTTGGTATTGGGGTTCTTTCTAATATTTGCATTGTAATATATTGTACCACTGTGGTCTTGGTAGTGTATACCAGTTAATATTGTTATTCTGACATATGTATATACATATTCATATTATTTGGAATTATAAAATAAAAGAAACTAAAATAAAATTTCTCTTTGTTGATTTAACTAGGAATTCACTTTACAAAAAAAATTGTATTACTTGTTTGCCTTCTTGTATAACATGGTTGCTATATCATTGTTATAACATTCCGATTTTCGTAATCTTGTAGGATGTGTGACGTTCTTTGTTGCCCATATGTTCGTACTCTTGGAATGTTTGTGCTCTGCCATACCTCTCTGACTTTATTAATCTTGGAGGATCTCTAATGTGTGATGTCACTCCTTTTATCGTCGTCTTGGGGTATCTGTGATCTGCGATGTCATTCCACTCTCAAAGACTGATACCATGGATCTTGGCACAGTCTTGAGCCTAATGCTGGTCGCCCAGGTAGCTGGAATACGTTTAAGAATTGATTTGTGGGAGCGTAGATTCACGATGCTTGACATTAGATCTCAAAATCCAATAACATCTAAGTGCTTCTTTAGGGCTTCCAGATAAAAGCTATATGCTCCAAGTCCAAACACTTGTTTTCACCATCTATCTTTCTTCTTACCACAAAATAAAACTTTGTAATTTTTTAAAGGTTTTATAATCCTTTATTGTTCTAATTTTTATTCCTTATTTTTCCACCGTCTATATTTCATAAAATATAATAATTTGGCTACATTTGGAAAATCAATTTTACAACAAGAAAATATTATTTTATTCGTCTCTATACAATTTGAAAAGTAAAAGGAAAGTACAACTTAATTATATAATTTCTGTTTAATAATTTGATAGATCGCACAAAATAAGATAATAATAAGTCGTGAGTTTCTCTTTTGTAACCTTAGGATTTTATGATTACATATAAGAAAAGTGAAAAATATTGTAAACGAAAAAACAAAATTTGAGAATTGAGTAAGAATAAAAGTAAAATAGGATTGCGTAATATTTGACCGTTCACAGAGTATTAATAACAGTGATAATGTCGATTAGCTTCAAAACACAACATAATGGGAAATTTAACGTTTCCTGTTGACCTCACATTACTACCGCATCCGTTTATACTCGTGTATTCGGAGCGTGTTGTGCCTATGAGTCAATACTATGTATTATTCAGCAGCAATGTATCTTTCTTTTGAAGGGTAGAACTCAATAAACGTTGTCCTTTCAAATCCTTCCTGATCGCTTCCATTGTTGATAACTTCTTAAAAAGGATATTTTCAAAAAGATTTCCTCCTTTGTACGTTATATTTTGTAAAAATGGGACATATCTTTTCACTTAAATATTTCTATCACTGAGTTTTCAACTGTTACAAATATTATCTTGGCGTTAATACAATACTGCCTTGGCGTTAATAATACAATAAATGTTTGGCGTTCAGCTTATTTTACACTAACTTATTGATACCTTCAATTGAAAAATCGATTAAAAAGGCCTAAATTTTCACTTTATATTTGAAAATAGCGATAATTAATTATTATATTTATGTGTGCATTTAAGAAAAGGAATGTCACACTTTTGAAATTAAGATTTATATGGTAAAAAAATGAAATATTGTTGGATGAAACATCAAAAATTAAAATCAGTGAATATATTACTTCTTTTAAATCTGGTTTTTTTGGTGAAACATTATTGCTCCAGATATGTAGAGATGTCATGTGGATTTTTGTTTTTTAGATTTCCAGAAATATTTGAAAAGTTAAGCGTCAAAAATGGATGCAGATACTAGTAAAATATAGGAGTTAATGAATATAACATGTCAGCAGTATTACGAGCAACTGACAAAATGTAAACAATGTGACATATATTGGGCTCAACAATATGGAAGAAGAACTCGGTTTATTCAGTTTCATTCAGTCTGTTAATTTTTTTTTTTTTTTTTTTTTTTTTGTAAAGGCTCTTTTTGCGCGACCAGACAAGCGACGTAGATTCCAATACAATAGAAACCATAGGGTGAGTATAGCCGCCAGGAGTGTTATACCAGGTTGAGTAAAAGTGTTATACCACCAGGAAAACTGTCCCTAGCACCTTTACTTACTTGGAAAGTGCATTCAACGGTCAGTGGGATCCCTTGCTAGAAATAAAGTACTGAATAGAGAGGATCAGCTTTTATCAAAATGAGAGTAGATACAAAATCGCCGGTTGTCCCCAGAGGGTAAACCTGTTTTTTGAAAAATCGTTAATTTCCGTTAAAAGGCCGTTATGGGATTTGATGGGGGATGGTTTCCGAAATTATTGGAGCCTGACTGATATGTTGGGGGCAAAGGAAAAGTCGTTTAAAAAGGCGCGCTTGTGCGCGTGTGTGCTTTTGTGTATGTGCGCGCACATATGTGAATGTGTGTGTGCGTGTGCGTGCTCACGATTGTATGACGTAATTAAAAACATGTTCGGACATGTTGGGGCAATGTAAAAACCGTTGGTTACCGAGAACGTCATAGAGAATGACGTCATTTTGACACGTGTTTTTGTAAAGGAACGTGTGTATTATGTCCCGTACCCGTTCGTTGCTGACCTATATTTTACTATATCGTCCGTGTGCGCGTGTGTACAGTTGAAGTATTTTTAAAAAACCGTTGAAATCCGTTACGAGGTGATGGGTTGATTTTCGCCGAGTGTGTAATTTATTTTAGCGATAAATGTGGCAGTCATTGCTTGAACCGTCTCTTATGTGTTTCTTCTCTAAATCGTGACTGGTTACAAAATATAAAAGCATGGTAATTTATTAAGATAGGTTCCGCACCTTGAATATAATTAATGTTCACCCCAAACACAGTTAACTTTAAAGAGTAGCGTATATAAACTGCAAGAGCTATCAAAAAAGTAACATTTCCCCTTCAGATTGACTAGCGATGGATATTGTACAAGTCGGAAAATTGCATTACCCGCAATACGTAACCATTGAGTCCAGAATAAAAACCTTTGATAACGCACCGCCTATGTTGAGAGGGAAAAAAGAAGAGTTGAGTTCTGCCGGCTTTTTCTATATAAATAATTATGACCATACTCTTTGTTTCTGCTGCGGAGGGTTTTTAAATGATTGGATGTATGAAGATGATCCATGAATTGAACACGCAACTTGGCATGGTACATGTTCATTCGTATTACTAGTAAAAGGCAAGGCATTCGTTGACAGTTTCAGAGAGAAGGCTTTAGTTACTAGGAAGACCTTATTGGCAGCAGATATACTTCGTGCAGAATGTAAAATCTGTAGATCAGAAGAAGTTCAAGTGGTCTATTTACCCTGCAGACACGTTATTGCTTGTGTGCTTTGCGGATTAGCTTGCAAAACTTGCGGTATTTGTAGAGAGACTGTGGACTCTGTTATGAGAATTTATCTTTCTTAACATTTGTAATAATTTTTTTGTTTAACAACAATATTTCTTTTTAATAGTATAATTATTGTAACTTATGATTAAAAAAAATATATATTATGTCTTGTAGAAAAAGTATAGTTTTTTGTTTGCTTTGACCAAACCTAAGTTATTTTACACCTTTGCTCAACTAAAAATCCTCTATTTTATTAATATTGAAACAATACACACACACACACACACACACATACACACACACACACAACAAGTGTTGGGGATACCGGCTTGGCAGCGAGATGTTGCGGCCAGCTGCGAGTTGGGAAACAGTATATAAAATGTGGCGACTTCTTATCCTGTAGCAATAAAATCATGAGCGTCGGTAAGGCAACAATTGTACAACAGCTTGTAATCTCCGACTTCGTGTCGTTGCTGCGCGTTGGGGTAGCATACGACATGTGGAAGGAAGACTATAAAAAGTGGAAATTTCTCTATCGGTGTTGAGGTCTAAAGGAAAACTCACCGCTAGGGAAAGAGCCTTTGTAGAGAATTGCAAGAGCCTTCCTTGTCAGGAGGTTATAGACCTCCTTCGCTCTCCCAAAAAGCCGGTACTATTGTTGATTTACTACCGACAACCAAAGTGAGGTTGAGGGTCTGCATAGACCCTAGAGAAAACAGCCCTATAGTGTAAAACAGTCTTACACTATAGGGCTGTTTTCTCTACATTAAAATTTCATTTTAGCTATAGTGAATACTTGTGCGACAAGTATTACACTATAATTTTAAGTCACGCGGGACTATAATTATATTGTAATATTTGTTGACCGTCACCTACGCGGACCGAGTGTTCTAATAGTGAACATACGTCAGAGCACCAGAGTAACGAGTGAACGGATTCTACTAGGTCTTACTCGTTTATATAGAGCAAATAGCATTCTTTGTTTAGCGCGCAATATTTACATCTGTCAATTCTAAAATGAGCTCTGTTTTTCATGGTTTTTATATGCTACGTTCTCCCACAGTGACGGAATTAGGTTAGAAACATATTTAAACAAATTAACATATGAACAGGGTAAATAGTTGACGATAACTATCAAATTATGTATGTCATTTCATATTTTTTAAATATTTTTTTAATAAAATTATAAATAAACAAAACCTCTTAAGCAACAATTTTTTTTTAATATCCTTATGTGCATTTCGAATGTTAAGCAATCATCTTTAAAGGAAATTACTAAATGCTTAATATTTGTAGTAATTTCCTCTGAAAACGATTGATTTGCAATCGAAACGTACATCAGGACATTATACTGAAAATTGTGGTTGTAGAGGTTTTTATTTATTTTTAATTAAAAACTACACCACAGTTGTTTCAAGTTATTAAAATTATTTTAGTTTGTAAAAAAAAAATTTGACAAACTTTAAAAATTAATTATAAAACATTAAGATCCAATTGAAAACGATGACATAGATTTTTTAATAAAACCAATCAGTTTTACCATAATCGGTGTCGAAACGTGCCCCCCCCCAAATAAAAAAGAAATGGGCTCCGGAAACGTTCCTTGGAGAGCAATTTCTCTTTCAAGCAGCTGTTTTGTTAATTTTAGATTTTATTGCACGACTCACTTGTTAGTAGCCTAGATTCTTGCGTATGTACTACAAGTCTCAGAACACTACAAGACGTGGTAATTGCGGTTTGCTTAAACAATAGTTTATGACTATCCGATCTTTACGACTATCCAAAGTTCTGGTAGTTATTGTTTGAGTGATTGTTCAAAATATTTTTAATACAATATACCCCCCCAAGGAACAAATATTTTTAACACAATATACCGCCCCCCCCAAGGAACAAATATTTTTAATACAATATACCCCCCCCCAAGGAACAAATATTTTTAATGCAATATACCCCCCCAAGGAACAAATATTTTTAATACAATATACCCCCCCAAGGAACAAATATTTTCAACACAATATACCGCCCCCCCCAAGGAACAAATATTTTTAACACAATATACCCCCCCCCAAAGGAACAAATATTTTTAATGCAATATACCCCCCCAAGGAACAAATATTTTTAATACAATATACCCCCCCAAGGAACAAATATTTTTAACACAATATACCGCCCCCCCCAAGGAACAAATATTTTTATTATAATAACCCAAGTTACTTTTCATTATGTAATTACAATTCATATAAATAAAATAAGATAACATATGCGTTAAAACAACATTTCTATCGCATAGCCTATAACATAAAATCCGCTGTTTTATTAATCATATGTTATGTAAAATCTGTAGATCAGAAGAAGTTTAAGTGTTCTATTTACCCTGCAGAAACCTGCAATACCCTGTGCCGTCATTCTTAGCGGAAAACCCCATTGGAAGGTCCAGACAAACTAAAACTACCAGGCAGTGCTGTAAGGATCTCTTAGGTTGCACACAAGCTGCAAACTCGAAATTGTTCGGTTAAGATCGGCTCCATCCAAATAGACGCATCTCCACAACGCTTCTATTTTGTTGACATTTAAGATAAGAATGAATTTAGATTGGTTTGATAAACCCATGTTTTGAGATCCGGTGTCTTGAATAAGTAAAAATAAAATAAAAAATGCCAATATATATCCAACATTAGAATAATTCACAAATTATTAGGCAGTATCTATCTATTTTCCCTATCACAGCCCTTTAAGTGTTTATGAGGACAATTTCATTGCAACACTTTTACAATCTGCAACTCCCATAGGTTATAGACACCCGCCTCTGCAATTGTACTATGAAAAGTAGGTGTTGTACGTTAACTGAAGCCACAATGTAGTCTATAGCCTTCAATGAAGCCTATGTATGAAGCCTTCAATGAAGCCTATGTATGAAGCCTTCAATGATTTGAAGTCTATATGTAGTTGTATAGAATAGGATTGAAAATACATTGGGCTATCAGGACCTCAACGCCGAACACTTGAAATCATGAATAAGAGGGTAGAAATTATGTGAGGCGTGAAACGAAGGACATTAGGAGTAGCATATACACATTATGCGAACTTCAACACATGTGTGTGTATTACTTCAGCCCATACAAGAACTTCTAAGGAGAAGGTTGGACCAAGGGTTTCATATTTGAACAATCTAAAAGTTTGTTTTAAAAAATAAGTACAGGATTGATCAATATAATAGCGAATACTGTGGTATCCTGTAACGGATCGACATGCAAAGAAGAAACAAGTCTATTTTCTAATTGTTTTTGTTTATGTCTTTAAAACTTTCATTTTGTCAGTTAATTTTCAGTTTCTTATTTAGCAATGATTTATAACCTACATATTTGGTTTAAACATTTTGAGCATAAATTCATACTGTAGCACACAAACACTCTTTGAGATGACACTTTGAGAATTATTAGAAGAATTTTGTGACTATCGTTACAAAGTATCACTTAGAGTGAAACAAACGACAGAGTAAAGTTGTAATTTATGCATCTTCACAATGAATTTTGAGAGTATCAGGTTTCTAGTAACGTTTTGTGGTAGATAACCAGAACGACTTCTGCAATTCGGTTAAAGATATTCGAATAATTTTATTTGTCCAATCATTAGTGTTGTTTGCTAATCATAATGGAAATAATTTTAAGAAATACCTGTAATAATTTCTTTAAAACGATTAAACTATTTAAAATCTTGAAACAGTCCGTCTTTATTTATCAAATCTACTTCAATATTAAATACATAACTAATACAACAAACAAAAATATTGCAACCTGTCAGTTTATATAAACTTTTTGGCGTTGTTTAAACTTTTTAGTTTATATAAAGATTTGACTAGAGCGTTGATGAATTACACTTCTGTTCTACAAGGTCTGCTGATTTGGAACAATGCAATCATGCTAGTCGAGCTAGTTTGTGCAATCAACGACAAACCAATTCCAAACTTACGCGGTTTCGTTTGATCAACTCTTCCATCTCAAAAATAAGTGGCGTGACGTCACAGGCAATGCGAGTAAAATCGATAGCAATTCTGTGAACATCCTGTTGTGACGTTTAGTGGGTTTGGGAAAATTATTGCGATTGTTAATTGTCTGTTTGTTAGATCACTTTACTGTTCCAAATAGCCTCTGTTAAACTTTCGAACGTCTAATGGTAATACTGAGATGAAAAGGTTTTTCTTATGTCTTTAGATGAACGAATTTTAGAATGGTTACTCGAAATACAGCAGATTAAGTAATTTCAGAGAGACTCGGTTCCATTTTATACAAGGGTGTCTGGGAAAAAGTGTGTATCGGATTGAATTTTTCATGAGTTTGATTAGATTGATTATGATAATTATAAAGAGAAATGGTCAGTAATACACCTTTAAGGAAAAAGAAACTGACTCAAATGAAGAATTGACTCATAGTTAAAAACATAACATGAATGCATAGGATTTATTTAGTTACTAACATTTACTCATTAAAAGAATTTGATTAAATGTAGCATGAATTGATTTAAATACACGTGGGCCTAAAGAAACTAACCAAAATAGACAAGGCAACTTTACAAACACTATTTAAACGGAACTAATTGTCTTAGACTCTGCAATGAACTAAATTAAATACGCTTCATTGCAAAAAAAGTGACTCAAATGTGACTCAAATGTGTAGGGAAATGACTCAAATACGTGAAGAAATTATTAAATAAGACAAGAACTGATTCCGTCCGATACATGAACTGACTCATATACACCAGCAACTAGTTCAAATATTTTAGTCATCCTAGAATCGATAAAACTGTGTCTACAATAGGATTATCAAGTAGGAGATCGGGTTAACGCCTAATGTGTACTAGCAAGATCGCGGGCTGTCCAAGTCTGGTAATATAATCGAGAAAAAATGATTGATCAAATATATGAAATTATTGATAAAACCCAAGTTGAACTGTTAGAATCAGATGAACCTCTTTACCTGTATTTTTGTCAGCGTTACTAATGTCAAGCTACTGTAAAAAGACGTTCCAAAATAACTTATGCAACAACCGTTTAGTTAAAATATTCAAAAATCAACAAATGTTTTACAATATTAAGAAGTGTGTTTGGTAAGAAAAATGTTTCACAGATATCGTCTTATTTTCCAATGTTTATATTTAGTTGGAAAATTATTTTTTTCTAAAATGCTTGTGTGTCTATTATGGGCCTGTCGTTATCATCATCAAAATTATTATTTTTAAAGTTTTATGTACAAATTATACTCACGAATTGGGGTAGAACTCCAGTTTTCGAAACTCTAGTTATCCGATCAGTTGTCAGAATTCCAGAAACAAATTAAGACCGTGAAAAAAACGTACTGCGATTTCCAAAATAATCATTCTATCTAGATGCGCTATGGGCATTTTTTCCGCTAAGGTTGTGTAGGGGCAGCCCAAAGGTTGTATGGTGAAAACGTCTCAATGAAGTTCTGTATAGTTGGCTGTGGTTATCCGTCTCTAGTAAGTCCCTTTCGCTTAGAGAATCGATCATTGTGTCTTAGATTCAGTCCGTTGTTGTGTTTTTTAGAACGTTTCGTCAATCACAATGGCTTCTAAGAGAAAACGAGGTGTGGTATTGTTAACGGGTATACTAGTTATAGAGCAATGAGATAAAGGAGTAAACAGGGGGCTGAGATGTACGGTGTTCGACAACCAACGATTTCAGACATTAAATTGAGCAAACCGACACTTTTATAATTCTTGTTAATTCTTGAAAACGAAGATAAATGTTCTTCAAAGGAATAAAGGCTACAAAAAACAATTAGAATATGCCATTTTCAAGTGGTTTTTTCTACATCTTTTTATGGAAACCCCTATTTTTGGTACGATTCTTCATTATTAAACAAAGATCTTATCTCAGAAGCTTCTAAAAAAAAATCTAAAACAAATATAGTTTTTTCCTCCCATTTGACACGTACAAACAGAAATTAATTTTGTCGACCCTTGTTTCGACAACAATCGGTTGTCCAAGTTTTGTTAATCTGACAAAATTGGGGTCCGGTCCCAATTGATTCGGGTAATTGTAGTTCTAGTTCTACTGTCTATCTGTCACTCTCTCTCTCTCTCTCTCTCTCTCTCTCTCTCTCTCTCTCTTTCTATCTATCTATCAATCTATTTATCTATCTATCTACCTATCTATCTATCAATCTATCTATGAGCTACTGATTTCCTTTTTTTCATCTTTATAAACGATTCATAGTTACAGTTGTGGAATAACAATGAACAGATTCCACAACTATCTACAATGAACAAAAATATTATCTACTTGTTAAAGATAAATCATTACTAGCAGTTACATGTTTAACTGAGTTAAAAGCTACATTTTCTTGTTAACGAAACACAGACACAGATATCAACACATTGAGTAATGGTTTCAAATTTAAATCTCCAGACTTCAACTTATTGTAAACTTTAATGTGGTTACAAGTTATCTGTGGTTTTTCGTAAACATTTTAAACGTTTTAAAACATTGAATGATTCGTTAACAAGAATATATAATGAAGAAATATATAAATGTAAAGATATTTCAATGGAAATATCGGAAACAACCTCAATACCAGAAAAATAATCAAAATTAATGATAATACAACTTACTTTAGATTAAATCCTTACTTACATTTCGATGACCATATCATCATCATCAGAGGATCATATAACAATTTAACAAACAAGAAGTTACAAACTCGAGTGACCCTATGATGGTGATGACATCGAAATGTACACAAAGGTTTAATCTTAGGTTACTTATTATTATCTGTTATTTTTATTATTTTTGAGGTGTTGGGTTTATTTCCAATATTTTCATTGTGATAAATTGTACGACTGTGCTGTTGATATTTCATAGTAAAGATATTAGTTTATCATAGCTGTGAATAAAAGTTTGTTTACTCTTTAACAGCGTGAAGTTCTCAATGATCAAATTAAATGAAATTTGTCCTAAATAAATAAGTCTTGGTACATAAAACACGAGTCTACATTTCCTGGTTTGCATTCAACCACGAAATGGCATAGGCTTTTTATTACATACATGTCTACAAATGTAAAATAGTACTGTGCCTAAAAATAATAACCATCCATTTTTCTTCAACTAAATTTATATTTATATATTTTTAAATAAAATATTATAAAATTTATTGTATGAAATATGTTTGAATAATTTTTATAGTAATAGTTTTAATATTGTTTAGAAATGGATCAGTTGACAATAAGGCTTACCTTATTGGTCAGTCACTTGTACAAGAAAAAACATTGGTAAATATTTATAACATTATTTTATTTCATAAGGAATTTACAATCGAATTTAAAATGGTTCATCTTTGTACTACTAATATAACAATATGCTCACTGTAGAAAAATAAATCATCTACTTGGTTATAATATATATTTATATAAATTTACAACAAATTCAGTGCGTAACACGGGTATAAAAATTGTTTCATTTTTCGTTTCAATAGTTTATGAAAAGTATATGTATATATGTATGTATTCCTTTATTAACAATGCAAGTTGAAAAATATTTAATCTACTTCATTTTGCATTAGTAACGACTAATATAACACTCTGTCTTTAATCTATACAATAACCCACTCTTGGCCTGAAACAAGTTTATGTGATTTAAAGTTAGCGAAATGAATAGTGAACAAGTGTCAATTTGTAACTGTCTAATTCACACGGTGCTCGGTTTGCGACGTCTTCGTGTCCAAGCTCCTCGCGGGACACCTTGGAAAGATCTCCGAGAAGGTCTGCAAGGAGATTCGGGTGTTCCCTCTGAGAGAAATCCAGGAGAAAGGTCACGTCTGGAAAAAATGACATACAGTCTGAATAAATGCCTGTCTAAAATTATAAAGTATATTCAAGTATGTAAAATATTACAATAACAGTAGGTAAACAATCTTTGATATAGACAAATATTATTTCAAAATAATAGATATTTTTGATAATTTATATTCGTGTTTTTAAAAAATTACTGGTTTTCAAACACTAGGTGAAATATTTATTGCGATAAGACTGTAGCACATTATCAATTGAGTAATTTGCAGTAAGTTTCACGTGATATATATTTATTTGTATGTGTGTGTGTATAAAGCCTGTATACTAATATCCTAAAATAAGTTGGTATGTCTGGCATAATTGTCGCTACCAAAACCTCAGTATTCAAAGTGGTAAACGTCGCCGAACTGGGTACAGTAATTACGTACCAGACTTAGACAAACCCCTGTGTTTATTGTACAGGCTGAGGAACTGTTGACTTGTGAACCGGTAGCAAACAACTAGTTGTAAAACTAACCTCCCATTTTGAACATAATTTTTGTTTGAATATTGTTTACTTTGTATAACTAGGTAGATCAACTTTATCGATTATCGGGTGTTTAGAAAGTAAAATATTTACTATAAAACCTTTGTTTGGTTCGTAAATAATTTAAGGTTTATAAATTTATTTCAGATCAAATATTCTCAAAAGTTTTTATTAGATAAATAATCAGGACTCTAACACACGACCATATTTGACAACAATCTAATTTAATTTAATATTTTTGTCTACACTTCAACCATTTAGAGTTTCCATGTGAACACTCTTAATACTCTAAACTCTAGCAAATAAGTCGTACTTTAAATTCTTAATAGGTAAATATATGTATATAAACCATTATCCTTAAACAAAAATCCCTTTCGCACTTTCGCCACAAATGTGTAGAAGATTGTAAGATGTGATTGGAATAAACACACATAAGGAGAGGGAAATAAATTTAAATAACTTCTTATTTAGATAACGTTATTACTACGTAGAAGTCGTCATCAGAATCATTTTAGTCTCCTATTTTTATAATTACCTGCAAATTTAAAACTTTACAACGAAACTGTAAATGTTAAGTTATATTTGATGAAATACTCTAGATGTTTTAACCGGAAAATAAAAAAGCAATGGTAACAATTCCTTACCTTGCACGTTCGTCTTCTTTGTCTTTTTCGACTTTTGATAGTCTTTGCTTCATTTTTGCCTGATGACTTAAATATTCCGCCGTGAGACGGGCGAAGCGTACCTGTAAGTTTTCTAATGTTTTATCTGGAATCATAAAGTTACAAAATTTTAGTTGTTTCCCAAGGAACAAAAATTTCACAGTTTATAAGACTTTTTAACTTGTATAATTTATGTATAAATACAGTTCTTTTCGGTTATTTTAGTATTAAAAATGGCAGGTTTTCCGTGTAAAAATAAAATGTTGAACATAGAATGTTATTTATGAAATATTCAACATTTTAACGAAACATGAAAAGAGAGTAAAAGACTTCCATTTGCTACTTGGCGCTAATGTGATTGGAGCTTTTACACCTAATATTTACAGGTCGGGCTCCTACTGTACGTCTCTACACTAATCTTAAAAACAACTAATGATATATTTGTGTACAAAAACAACTACTTTAATAAATTCACATTACAGAAGGAATATTAAAGTAAATTAATATATATTTTTGGAAATTTTTTATTTTGATTCAACTTGCTTCATATAATTAAAGTTTAGAATAAATACAAATTTAGAATTTTCGAAGTTGCTTGATGTAATCATCAGTATTTTTAAAATTAGTATTTTCTCTCTCATTTAGTAATATACAACGTATATTATTCCGTCATAACTAAATTTCAATTTATTAGAGGGTTTCTAACCCTAATTTTTAATACCAGTTTTATAAAGTTAAGGAGGCGTAAAAGTCAGTGATAGTGTCCACGTTTAGTGACGTCAACTAATTCCTAATCTCATAATTGTATTGATTGACTCTGAGATGGGAATAATTATTAAAAAAGTGTTAAGAACGTGGTTAGATAGGAAAACATGCCTTATACTTGAAATGCTGAAAACGTAACCAAAGGCTATGGATAGCGTGAAGCGGAGGAAACGTGAGTACTGATGTAGTAGACCTTATAATAAAAGTGAAGGTAAAGGTGAAAGCGGGCCAGAAGGAACACGTGCCTAAAGAATCTAACAGAGCCGTTTTATAAGTTAATATTTGTCTGGTAAAGTTAATTGCTTTGGGGGGGGCCAGTTACATGCCCCCTGGCTGCGCCCTTGAGACTTATTATACCAGAAACCTTCCCAGGAATGTACTCAACAATTTCCCAATGTTTCATCACGATTGGATGAGTCGTTTAGTAACGCATAAGACTCATACATACTGTAACAGTAGATACAATTTTTGGTCAAGTGTTTTAGTCTCTTCGTGTAGTATTATGTATTTTGAGATTTTTGTCGTCCATCTCGTGTATTAGTGTAATTGCATGTCATTGGGCCCTTTCGACACGCAATTATGTAGATGTGTCGTCATGATTTTGTAAAATTGCATATCAAGGCACCTCCCAATCCCTTCTTCTAATAAATCCCTTCTTCTTCAATTCTTCTAATAAATTATCTACCCCTTTTAGAATGTCCCTGTTTCGATTTTTAAAGATTTATATGAGCTCTTCTTATATTATTAAAGTTGTTACCTTGTTGGAACAGTACAGACACATGATGAAAAAGAATTACAATATTTTATATGGACCTTCATATTTTATAGCCAATTTACTGTGAAAATCACATTTGAGTTTAAATTATAAATATACATCGTTTTATACTATTTAATACTACTTCACATTTAGTTTAAGAATTAAAATTACAAGAGTTCTTTGAAATATCTTTTTCTTAAATTTTCTTTGAATTTGTCTTATATTATGTGAACAATTCTAACCTCTCATCTAGCAGTATAAACCTGCTCACTTCTTGTAAGCCACCTAATTACCATATTTGCCCCTGAGTACATTGTTTCAAAACACTGTTTGTCTATACAATTTTTACTCTCATTTGGCAAAATTTTAAGCCTGTACCATTGTCTTATAACATCTTTGTTATCTTATACATCTTCAGTACATCTTAATCCTTTTTGAATTTCAAATCCTATACTTTGAAAATCCACTAACTTTATACTTAAATTAAATCCCATACTTTAATTTAAGAATTACATACAGCTAATTGTTCACAACAAAAAAAGACTTTAATCAAATTATTATTATTATATCTTCTTTTAAATTTTTCAAAAAAAAAAAAACATTTAGGTCGTCTGACATTTTACAATCCAAACTTTCTGCTATTAAAAACTTTACTTGCCATAAAACATATCTTAACTTTAATTTTGACAGTGCAATTACCTTTTATTTTTATTTCTGTATTATTAGCTGCTGAAACTTTATCCTGTTTGTTTACAATTTTCTTAACTAATTTGTAATTTAACAATGTTTTAAAAAAAATTCTTCTTTTATTATATTTTTGAACCTCCAGTGTCCAATGAAATATTACAATTTAATTTACCACTTAATTCAACGTTTATTTCAGGTAACATAACAATTTTGTTTCATTCTTTAACTTATCATGAATTTTAAACATTTACTTTTTCTCTGAGAAACTTTTAATAATCCAATACATTAAATTAACAGGATCGGCTTTACAATTTTTATCTTTGGCTACTTTTTTTATTACATATACTGTACTCTCCGTTCTATCTCTTAGATTTATAATTTTTAGTTCGAAAAAAGACTTACATTTTAGAAAACAACAAAAACCAGCAGTAATTTAAAAACAAGCAGAGTTGAGCATATGTAACAGTTGAGCCCTTTTTCCTGGGGTAAGTGTTTATCAGGGCTTTATTAAAAATGTGTGTTAATTAGTAATTAACAAATTAATTAACCTTACTTACCAGAGGCTCCTAGTTCTTCGTTTCAGCCAGGCATAATAATGTCTTTCTGTAAACGATCTTCTGATATCTTCGGAAGGTAGAACTAGGTTACTTGGGAAATGAAAATATAAAGTTTGTAACGTTCTAGGTTACTTGTGAAATAAGAATTTAAATTTTTAAAATACAAAGTCATACAATTTATTAATCAGTGACAAATTACAGTAGAACAAAAGACAGCAATGTGTCGAGTAATTATGTTTTAATTACTTCTAATTATTCCATACATTTTAATTACTTATTAACCTTTAAAATTATATTTATCGAAAAGATAGTAACTCAAGTTTTCCAATTTTAGAATTGAATATTCAAGGGACAATTTCTACCGTCCATGTGTTAACCGTTTATCATTTAAAATTCAACTTAGTTAACATTAAAATACATTTTCTCTATTATTATCTAAAACGTACCTGGTGGTGCACATTACTTGCAAAACACTTTAACACATATCACTAAAGATTGCCCATGGCTTTTGTACACTAATAACTGCACATCGCTCCTGGAATTAGCACTCTTAAACAAAAATGATATAAACTTTTATTTATTTGAAACACGTAAATAATCGCTTCTGACTTCTTCTTTAGCTGCGTTAAATAAATTTGGTACCGGCCTTGACATCTTAAATTTTGAATACTGGAAGCTTATAAATTTCTAGGTTACGTCCGAAAATGCCATCACGTCCGTCTCGTTCGGAGACTTTTTGAGAAGTCAGCCTTCTGCAAGGGCACGCCAACGGAATTTCCCACCCTTGGTTATTATTTTGAATTTTTTGTTTGGTGCATCGTATCAGGCGATATCAGACCATGCTTACGTCACATGGGGTGATGTCAGTTAATTACCCTACGTTACTAACTCATACGATATTTTACATTTTTACACGCTAGGGGCGCTACTATCTATGCTAGCTTCACAATGTGCACCAATAAAACAAAAATTTTCTTTTATATTGGGAAGATATAATTATTAAATAAAAATTAAATATATAAATGAATTTATATGTAACACCTTATTTTTAAGAGTGTGACAATACATACATACATACATACATACATACATACATACATACATATATACATAAATACATACATACATACATACATACATACATACATACATACATACATACATACATACATACATACATACATAAATACATACAAATAATCGTATGTATGTATGTATATATGTATTTATGTATGTATGTATGTATGTATATATGTATGTATGTATGTATGTATGTATGTATGTATGTATGTATGTACGTATGTATGTAGGTATGTATGTAGCGCCGTTTTTAATAGGTTAATATTTTTCTGGTAAAATTCATTGGTTTGGAGGGGTCACTTGCCACCTTTGCACCTCCTGGCTACGCCCTTGAGACTTATTATGCCAGAAACATTTCCCGGTTTCCCAATGTTGCATGGGAATCAGATCATTTGTTTAATAATGAGTAAGGTGCAAACATACATATATAGGTACAAACATTCTTTTTTATATATATGAATTATACCATTCTTAATGCTACCGGTTGGTACAACTTCTTTCAGTGAGTATATGTACATTTAAACAATTTTAATATTTGTCTGGTGTTAGACGCGTTTAAATTGCATACGTCAAAATAGTGTTGAGAATCTAATGCTAAATGTCAAAAAGTAACAGTAAATATCTATTTTTTAACCGTAAGACAATTATTAGATAAATTGGAAGAAACACAGCTGTAAAACTTTTTAATTGCATTTTAGTTGTACATGAATGCCTCAACAAAAGATTCCAAATAGTAAATATAATATTAATACTAGTTACGGAGTGAGAGCCAGTATTAACGAACGTGAGAAAACCTCATAGCGTTAAAACAGTCAAGGGTTGTTAAAGCTGAATTCTCTACTGTCTTCTTACAACCGCACAAAGTCCGCTATAACTTCCATTGTTTCATCAAGCATAACACCTAAGCTAAGGCGATATCGCTCCAACAACTCCAATATTTTCGACTAAAACCTCTGATAAATCATTGGTCTAGCGGGCCTTCATATGTCGACATTTTCAGCTGTAATTCTGAAAGGTAAAGACCCTAGATCGAGGGGAAGAAGTTAAGTCTACCGCGGGACCCTAGACAACGGGATAAAGCCATTGCTGCTCAGCCGACGGATAGATAGTTCTAACTCCGTGGATAACGATCCACTTTAGAGGGATTATCAAGTCAATTTAAAGTTGATTTATTTTAGAATATTTTTTAGATGTGACAATTTTATTGATTAGATATAAATATTAAATAACTAAATTAAATAAATAACAATAATATACTATTTTAACCATTTTCTTATATACAACGTACAAATATTCTACTTTTTAATAAATAAAAATGTTGGTAAATTACAAATTAGAACTAAAAGGTTGAAAAATCAATTGCAATAGCATTATCTATAATTGTCAAATCTATCAAATTAAGTTCTTTTCATTATATCAATTCAAAAACAGCATAACTACCTAGTTCCACTCACGGAAGTTCTACCTAGTTCCACTCACCTAAAAATAAGTTCTTGATATGAAAGAGATATATCAGATATGATTAGGACGAAGAGAGGAGCAAAGACGTCCCCACCTATTTCAGAAGAAAACATAATATATACTCATCATTTAATAAATTAGGAAACAACGGTAAAAACTACCAACACTCAAATAATAAAACAATTTTTTCATGATAAAATACTAGAGACACTCAGAATATGTTTAAACCTGGATTGAAATGTTGGGATAATAATTTGTACACTATACAGTCATTGTAGCCTGCGTGGTTAAAATACTGGTGGTGTGTCACAATCCCTCAGACTGAAGGAACAAACACTATGAAGGTAGAAGAAAGCATGACAGAGGTGCTAAACACTTAATACTATATCAATACAAACAGTGTAGCATCATCACATGACGTTGATAGATACTAAAAAGCTAATGAAAAATAATGGGTGTATAGGCGGTTTCTTACAATAACTAAATTTACTATGCAGCTTGAATATTTAAGCCAGCTAAATATATTTCATCATTTTTTGTTTTATTAATTTCATTTAATCCTGACCAAAACGCAATTATTTAGAAATGTAGGGATAATAATTTGTATACTAATTATTGAATGTATACTACGTATACTACGCCTTTTTATGTATTCGCTGTTAGCTCACATTACGTATGTTCGAATATCCCAATAAAACTTGGTATATACATCGATTATCAGTGCTTTGGGATCGGAAGTTAAGTTTATTATATAGTCCATGAGAATGAGAGCCCGTTGGAATGGATGAGACAATGCAACTTTAATGATTTCGTAACTATTTTATATTTGTCGAAAGGGATATTATTGTATAAGTTAGTGTTAAAAGAAATAATTGCTATACTGGAAGGTATATGGCTAATTGCTATTATGATGTTGGGGAGTAGCAGAGTCCAAGACAGTCTGAGGACCCTACTCAACCTACGACAGATCCCTCCTGCCATATATCACGCCCTATTACATTTATAGCTTCGTTACGTTCTTATTGGTTACTTAACTACTCGTGAAACTTGGTGCACAAAAATATTTATAGTTTTGCTATAAAAAAGTAGCAGTTTAAAATTACCTACAAGTTATTATACCTTTGTCAGTATTGTAATAAAAATTCACACATTGAAATACCATATAGAGTAAAATCTACAATTGTAATTGTACTTTCATCAGTTTATGTTTTCATCATTATATCAATTTTAACAAAAATCAGTTTGTGACATTTACAGATACTTAAATCATGGAGAAGTCGAAATATATACGATGATAACTATTAATGACTGGTATTTTTTTATTGCTTCAAAATGAGGGGTACCAAAAATAAAGTTGACCAAAAGTGTGATAGTAACATTGTTATATCGAATGTATTGGAACCTGGCTTTGGTACCAAGTAAAACTTATACAGAACTTTATATTTGAATACAACATGTTATTCTTATAAAGCTAGAAGAAATTAATATTTTTTAGGGATTTTTATTTGGTTATAACGTGAATGGAATTTTCCCTCAGTTAGACTACTTATTTTATAAATTCAGTTAATTCCTGTGGCAAGTCATTATTATCACCTTCCATACTACCATTATACGAGAGCTGATGCTGAGATTACGCATCAAAAATGCCTGCCTAGGAGGAAGCGTATGCAGCAAGTAGGAGATCAGAAGAAAACAGGTATTCAGGCTAAGGTGGGTGCCCGCAAAAAAGATTCTACACGTGCGTATATTTTATACACGCATTTTTATTTTTTGCCTGCTTTCTTATAGAGACTACTCGTCTACATCTGAACTCGCAACATGTGTCGTTTGATTCCCAAAGCATTCTCACACTTCTTGCATGTGGCATTTTGATTTATAACCCCATGAGTAAAAAGGAAATTCAACATTTGGTCATTAGATCAGCGTATAGATTGTATGTGAGTCACTTTACACACTTTTTCACTAGCGGTTACAAACAACTCTGCACTGTCAGCCTCAATTTTTAATAACTAATGACGCTACTGAGACTTGTGAGAGAGGGATGAGCTACGTATTACTGTCGCATAACTTAACTGTATGGGAAGCGAGTACAGCGTTGATTAGTTGATTAGCGCGATCTGATTTGCTGGATATCGATTGGTTGTGACAGATTAGAACTAATAGGAAAATATAACGCCCCCAACGTTACTTAGCATCTTTTGATGTTTGAGATATTAGTCCGCGGGATAAGATATAACTTCTAATGCGCGCCGGAAATAGTCCTATACATAAGTTAATAAACAGATACCTTCCAAAGCCTCAAAAACCAAAATATATAAGTTAATGAACAGGTACCTTCCAAAGCCTCAAAAACCAAAATATATAAGTTAATGAACAGGTACCTTTCATAGCCTCAAAAACCAAAATAATAATATATAAAAAAGTTTTTTTATATGCCAACGAATGCTTTCATTTCCTATCGCACAATAACCCCAGGAAATGAAATTGCCAAAACAATGGCTTGCATAACATTTGTTCACTGCCAGACACATTTATTAATATTTGTCTACTCTATGAATCCTATACATAGAATAATAACTCTTGATATTATTATAAATTAGTATAAATTATTAATTATACTTTTATAACTTATTAAATATATAAATGTAAGAGAGATTATATAATATTTAAATTAAAATTTCACAGTTAATATGTTACAGTAAATGTTCAATAGTAGTTGAATCGTAAAATTCAGAATCGACATATGTGTTAGTTTCACGTGTGTTAGTATTTTTGGGAAATTAAAAAAAACTGTATATAATTTTTTTTTGTAACCTAAAGGTGTGTTATCTCTATCATAGTTAGAATTGTATATTTTATGTATCTTGGCATATCTAGTGTGAAGTTATATAGTGTGAAAGGTAAAGGTCCTAGACTTTAATGTTTAATTTTCTTTTGAATTTAATTACAGAACATTATTCTAAACATTTTACATTACTCTCTTTACAATATGGTAATGTAGCATATTATAACTATATTTATATGGTTTCATTGTAACACTCAAATAATTTGGTGTTACATATAAATTCATTTACATATTTAATTTTTATTTTATAATTAGATCGGCCCAATATAAAAGAAAATTTTTGTTTTAAAAAATGTAAAATATCGTACAATGATGGTAAGTTAAAGCAATTGACCAGATCATGCCGCGTGGGATTGATACCTGCGAACCAATAAAGAATGTATATAAGAAGAAATAATGGGGGGGGGGTTGCATGAGAATTCAGCTTCGCACGTCTAGCAAAATGCCCACTTCACTAAAAGTCTTTGAACGAGATAGACGTGATGACAATTTCGGAAATGACTTAAAAAATTTGCAAGCTTTTATTAATCTAAATTTAAGATGTCAAGGCCGGAACCAGTTTATTAATGCAACTTACAGAAGAAACCAGAACCTTTTTCTTATGAGTTCCAAATAGTAAAAGTTCGTACTTTATTTGTTTAAGTGCGTTTGTTGCAAGAATGATGTGCAGTGATAAGTAATATGTGTTATAGTGTTATACAAATGGTGTGCACAACCAGGTACGCTTTAGAGTATAATGAAGAAAATGTATTTTAATTTTAACTAACTGAAATTCTGAATGATAAATGGTTAACTCATAAACGGTAGAAATCATCTTTGGATATTCATTTCTAAAATTAAATTTGAACACTTAACTTACTACTTTCTCGATACATAAATTGTAATGCTTTATTGTACACTTAACAAGTAAATAATATATGTAAAGAATAGTTAGCAGTAATTTAAAATAAATCTCTTGACACATTGGTTGTCATTTGTTCAATTTGTGATTTGTGTTTAATTAATAAATTGTTTAATATTGTATTTTAAAACATTCAATCGTTATTTCACACGTAACCTAGTTCTAGCTTCAAGATAGGAAGACCGTCACAGACAGACAGTTTGTGCTTGAGTTGTGACGTTAGAACTAGAAGCCCTGGTAAGTAAATTTAAATATTTTGGTAATAAACAAAATAACACACAAAAATAAAGATAAAATTCCCAGGTAAAAGGGCGAATCGTTACATCATATACGCACGAAAAAACCTGCCTCTTTCACAATTTGTGTACGGAACAGTAAATTTATATAAGATTAAACCATTTGTATATTAGTGATATTGATCAAATCTTACTTATGATGGCGTAAAATTGCAATGAATTTTACAAAATAAACTCTTGTAATTCCTAAAAGAGTTAGTTTTGTAACATCGTTGAAGCTCCACCCACTGATGTTTGTGGCGTGTTCATATTATTTTATATAACGTTCGATTTAATATTTAAAATAAGTTACCTTGTGGAATTTAGTTTCTTTTAAAGGATATTGCCTATATATTGTCACGTTTTAATTTTCGAAACTGATATAACATTGATGTTGCATCTTTTGTTTTAAATTTTGTGCTAAAATATTTCATTTGCATTTCTTCTGTCACTATGTAGAGTTTTTAAGCACTCTTGAACTTCATATGGACGATTATCAAGCAATGTGGATGCGTTAAAGTTATCTGGTTTTATTGTTTTTGAAACCACGTCAACATTATGAAGCAATTTAATCATCAACCCTGTTGACTTCATCCCAATCAGTCATTCTTTGACCTGAAGAATTCTAAGAACTTTTTGTCTATATTTGCTCGCTGGCAATCATACCAACAAGCAGGTTTGTGAGGGTGTTTTAACAGAATTTTTGACATAGCTTAATCTTCAACTCAATTGTAGGCTATGCCTTTCACATCAATCAAGCTCTTAAGATTGAGTTCGAATGTCCATCAGCTGTATAGCTTCTTCGCAGAAGATATCCCTCAAAGTACTGAACTAGTAAAATTGCTAACATTTATATTTCCCCCGATGATTTGTTTAACAGGATTCACAGTTTGAATCTTCACTTAGATATCTTTACCTACTGAACTCCTAGCAACTAAGTAATTAGTTATGATATTTCCAACTATGATTCACATGGCAACCTCTATAAATCTTTAATCTATCTAGGCATGGTTTTTCTTTCGGCTGGTAATAGCAACAATCATAAAGAAAAACATACTGACGAAAAATATCAACTTCAAAAATTTAATTTATGTTAATATATTTTAAACCAGAATCTAAACTTGTAGCTATAAAATGTATTCTGTGTCAAACCATTTATAATTTTTACAGTTTCGAAAACAATTTTTAAAGAAAATTTTATGAATTATTTCAGTCACTCAGGAATTGATGAAAGTTAAAAACAATAACTGTTACGTTGAAAGTTAGTTATTTACGACTTACTTGAAAGTAAATTTTTGAAAACGTACTCAGAAAAACTTTTTGTTTTTTCGTACTAAGCGATCATCCTTAGTGAGTGGCTCATCGTGAAACACTGAGTGTGGTCGTTACTCTAAATATTAGTGCATGCAAGTCGTAAACGTATTATGTTCCAATATAAACGTTTTGTCGAGTCTCATGAAAAACATATTTACGGGGAAATATGACGTCACGTCAATAACAATTAAACGTTGCTAATAGAATGAGTTGAATGATTACCTATTCTATTAATTTTGTCGTTTAGAGATTCATTGGCCATTTCTGCGTTTCTGAAGGCCTGTTCATCCAATAGGCCATCTTTCCTCAGTAGCTGGCAGCCTCGTTCCATCAAGGAGTGTCTGGCTTCCGGATAGTCGGCCAACGCCTTCCACAGGTCTCGCTTGGCCAGGCAAAATAGATCGGAATAACCCAGACTTCGGACGTTGGCGGTTCTTCTGTTGCCCGTCTTGTTCCCCGCGATGTCCAAAACGCTGACTTCGCCGAAGACGCTTCCTGCGCTCAGCGTCGCCAACACTGTCTTCTCGTCATCTGCCACTACGCTCAGGCGACCTCGCTTTACTATGTACATCTCCTTGCCCACGTCTCCTTTACGGCAAATGTAATCACCTGGGCTGAATACCTACGTCACAAAGAAAACAACTTACACAACATAAGAATGCATCACATTATACAAGAGCTGACCGAAACTCTTTATTCTGTTTAACGTAGATTTAACGTCCTTTAGATTGTAACATTTGGAATTGCTTAATTTTCCTATTTTACAAATAACCTATTTATTACACTTTCTCTAGAAATGTTTTAAACATTTTCCTTGTCTATTGATCCAATCTTTAGAAACAGGTTTAAAGCACTATTTTTGCAAATAATTCGGAAAATGTTCGTTTTTTTAAAATGTTTTATAGTTACATACTGTTGTTTCGAACTACAGTAGTCAATAAGATTTATGAAAAATATTATTATATTTTCCCGAATCTACTGAAAATTAAAGCATCAATAATCAAGCTCTCTATGTCTATTTATTTCCTGAAAAAAATTATCTTAAAAATCTCCACAAATAATGTAGACAAATTTGTAACGCGAGATCCCATGTGTTCGGTGTCTGTGTTCGGTAAATCGAAATGTAATAGGTGCAACCAATGAGCTAACTTTTGGTAAAGTAAAACCTATTAGTTTTCGGACCAGTAAAAATAAATACTTATTTGTAAATATGAAATTTATGTTAGGTACAATTTAAACAATTATTTAACAGAAATTAGATAATTTCAGTAATTAGATTTTATTACATATTTATTTTACTTTTTAATAATTCCGTGTATACTCGACATATGTGTAAAACTATTGTTTCATTTTGATAATAAGAATACCAGACCTATGTAACAAATTTTAAAATTCGCCCAAAGCTTTAAACCATTTATTGAACGTTTTTTAAAGAAACTCTGAACATATAAACAAAATAAATTACACAAAGTAAAAGCTCTTATTGCAACACATATTAAAATAGTGTTTACGTTACTTTTTTAATTTAAATGTTATCGTTTGCTAACTTCAGAATGTTTATACTCCATTTACTTTCATTTATTCTATAGAACCGTTGAAATCAACAAAACAGCAACGTAGTCCTTCTGAAACTAATATTTCCAGGACAAGGTTTGTTAACTAATATGGAGGAAAGCAAATAACTTGAGTCTATTCCTCCCTAACATTAGGACGGATCTATTTATTATTTACCATAAACAAAAATGCCCGGGTTCAATTTCAAGTACTATTTAGTGTCATTATTTTAAAGAATCATCGACGATAAATTCTTGTTGGTTAACAGCAACAAATATATAGAATATGTACTTCTTAAATAATATGAGCTTTCTTTGAAATAACTTGAGTCGTTATAGAAGTTACTCGCTATACTGATATCGTATCATACGTGACCTTGTATAAGTTCAAGGACGAGCAAAATAAATCTTTTTACAGAGTATTATATAAATATGAACTACAAGTTACTCACTATACTGATATCGTATCATACGTGACCTTGTATAAGTTCAAGGACGAGCAAAATAAATCTTTTTACAGAGTATTATATAAATATAAACTACAAGTTTTAAACGTACAAATTTAAAAACACTTGTTTACTAGAATGTTAAGAACTGTATAGGTAAATACAAGAGTAAAGGTTCGAGTTGGAGTCGGTAGGTCTGCTCTGAAACAACACTTTAGCTGAGAGTGTATATTCACCCGGATAGCATCTTCATAGACTCTAACCGGTAAATGCAAGAGTAAAAGGTTTGAGTTGGAGTCGGTAGGTCTGCTCTGAAACAACACTTTAGCTGAGAGTGTATATTCACCCGGATAGCTTCTTCATAGACTCTAACCGGTAAATGCAAGAGTAAAGGTTCGAGTTGGAGTCGGTAGGCCTGCTCTGAAACAACACTTTAGCTGAGAGTGTATATTCACCCGGATAGCATCTTCATAGACTCTAACCGGTAAATGCAAGAGTAAAAGGTTTGAGTTGGAGTCGGTAGGTCTGCTCTGAAACAACACTTTAGCTGAGAGTGTATATTCACCCGGATAGCTTCTTCATAGACTCTAACCGGTAAATGCAAGAGTAAAGGTTCGAGTTGGAGTCGGTAGGTCTGCTCTGAAACAACACTTTAGCTGAGAGTGTATATTCACCCGGATAGCTTCTTCATAGACTCTAACCGGTAAATGCAAGAGTAAAAGGTTTGAGTTGGAGTCGGTAGGTCTGCTCTGAAACAACACTTTAGCTGAGAGTGTATATTCACCCGGATAGCTTCTTCATAGACTCTAACCGGTAAATGCAAGAGTAAAGGTTTGAGTTGGAGTCGGTAGGTCTGCTCTGAAACAACACTTTAGCTGAGAGTGTATATTCACCCAGATAGCTTCTTCATAGACTCTAACCGGTAAATACAAGAGTAAAGGTTCGAGTTGGAGTCGGTAGGTCTGCTCTGAAACAACACCTTAGCTGAGAGTGTATATTCACCCGGATAGCTTCTTCATAGACTCTAACCGGTAAATACAAGAGTAAAGGTTCGAGTTGGAGTGGGTAGGTTTGCTCTGAAACAACACCTTAGCTGAGAGTGTATATTCACCCGGATAGCTTCTTCATAGACTCTAACCGGTAAATACAAGAGTAAAGGTTCGAGTTGGAGTGGGTAGGTTTGCTCTGAAACAACACTTTAGCTGAGAGTGTATATTCACCCAGATAGCTTCTTCATAGACTCTAACCGGTAAATGCAAGAGTAAAGGTTCGAGTTGGAGTCGGTAGGTCTGCTCTGAAACAACACTTTAGCTGAGAGTGTATATTCACCCAGATAGCTTCTTCATAGACTCTAACCGGTAAATGCAAGAGTAAAGGTTCGAGTTGGAGTCGGTAGGTTTGCTCTGAAACAACACTTTAGCTGAGAGTGTATATTCACCCGGATAGCTTCCTAATAGACTCTAACCGGTAAATGCAAGAGTAAAGGTTCGAGTTGGAGTCGGTAGGTTTGCTCTGAAACAACACTTTAGCTGAGAGTGTATATTCACCCGGATAGCTTCTTAATAGACTCTAACCGGTAAATGCAAGAGTAAAGGTTCGAGTTGGAGTCGGTAGGTCTGCTCTGAAACAACACTTTAGCTGAGAGTGTATATTCACCCAGATAGCTTCTTCATAGACTCTAACCGGTAAATACAAGAGTAAAGGTTCGAGTTGGAGTCGGTAGGTCTGCTCTGAAACAACACCTTAGCTGAGAGTGTATATTCACCCGGATAGCTTCTTCATAGACTCTAACCGGTAAATGCAAGAGTAAAGGTTCGAGTTGGAGTCGGTAGGTCTGCTCTGAAACAACACTTTAGCTGAGAGTGTATATTCACCCGGATAGCTTCTTCATAGACTCTAACCGGTAAATGCAAGAGTAAAAGGTTTGAGTTGGAGTCGGTAGGTCTGCTCTGAAACAACACTTTAGCTGAGAGTGTATATTCACCCGGATAGCTTCTTCATAGACTCTAACCGGTAAATACAAGAGTAAAGGTTCGAGTTGGAGTCGGTAGGTCTGCTCTGAAACAACACCTTAGCTGAGAGTGTATATTCACCCGGATAGCTTCTTCATAGACTCTAACCGGTAAATACAAGAGTAAAGGTTCGAGTTGGAGTGGGTAGGTTTGCTCTGAAACAACACCTTAGCTGAGAGTGTATATTCACCCGGATAGCTTCTTCATAGACTCTAACCGGTAAATACAAGAGTAAAGGTTCGAGTTGGAGTGGGTAGGTTTGCTCTGAAACAACACTTTAGCTGAGAGTGTATATTCACCCAGATAGCTTCTTCATAGACTCTAACCGGTAAATGCAAGAGTAAAGGTTCGAGTTGGAGTCGGTAGGTCTGCTCTGAAACAACACTTTAGCTGAGAGTGTATATTCACCCAGATAGCTTCTTCATAGACTCTAACCGGTAAATGCAAGAGTAAAGGTTCGAGTTGGAGTCGGTAGGTTTGCTCTGAAACAACACTTTAGCTGAGAGTGTATATTCACCCGGATAGCTTCCTAATAGACTCTAACCGGTAAATGCAAGAGTAAAGGTTCGAGTTGGAGTCGGTAGGTTTGCTCTGAAACAACACTTTAGCTGAGAGTGTATATTCACCCGGATAGCTTCTTAATAGACTCTAACCGGTAAATGCAAGAGTAAAGGTTCGAGTTGGAGTCGGTAGGTCTGCTCTGAAACAACACTTTAGCTGAGAGTGTATATTCACCCAGATAGCTTCTTCATAGACTCTAACCGGTAAATACAAGAGTAAAGGTTCGAGTTGGAGTCGGTAGGTCTGCTCTGAAACAACACCTTAGCTGAGAGTGTATATTCACCCGGATAGCTTCTTCATAGACTCTAACCGGTAAATGCAAGAGTAAAGGTTCGAGTTGGAGTCGGTAGGTCTGCTCTGAAACAACACTTTAGCTGAGAGTGTATATTCACCCGGATAGCTTCTTCATAGACTCTAACCGGTAAATGCAAGAGTAAAAGGTTTGAGTTGGAGTCGGTAGGTCTGCTCTGAAACAACACTTTAGCTGAGAGTGTATATTCACCCGGATAGCTTCTTCATAGACTCTAACCGGTAAATGCAAGAGTAAAGGTTCGAGTTGGAGTCGGTAGGTCTGCTCTGAAACAACACTTTAGCTGAGAGTGTATATTCACCCGGATAGCTTCTTCATAGACTCTAACCGGTAAATGCAAGAGTAAAGGTTCGAGTTGGAGTCGGTAGGTCTGCTCTAAAACAACACTTTAGCTGAGAGTGTATATTCACCCGGATAGCTTCTTCATAGACTAAAACCGGTAAATGCAAGAGTAAAGGTTCGAGTTGGAGTCGGTAGGTCTGCTCTGAAACAACACTTTAGCTGAGAGTGTATATTCACCCGGATAGCTTCTTCATAGACTCTAACCGGTAAATGCAAGAATAAAAGGTTTGAGTTGGAGTCGGTAGGTCTGCTCTGAAACAACACTATAGCTGAGAGTGTATATTCACCCAGATAGCTTCTTCATAGACTCTAACCGGTAAATGCAAGAGTAAAGGTTTGAGTTTTTAGTCGGTAGGTCTGCTCTAAAACAACACTTTAGCTGAGAGTGTATATTCACCCGGATAGCTTCTTCATAGACTCTAACCGGTAAATGCAAGAGTAAAGGTTCGAGTTGGAGTCGGTAGTTCTGCTCTGAAACAACACTTTAGCTGAGAGTGTATATTCGCCCGGATAGCTTCTTCATATACTCTAACCGGTAAATACCAGAGTAAAGGTTCGAGTTGGAGTCGGTAGGTCTGCTCTGAAACAACACTTTAGCTGAGAGTGTATATTCACCCGGATAGCTTCTTCATAGACTCTAACCGGTAAATGCAAGAATAAAAGGTTTGAGTTGGAGTCGGTAGGTCTGCTCTGAAACAACACTATAGCTGAGAGTGTATATTCACCCGGATAGCTTTTTCATAGACTCTAACCGGTAAATGCAAGAATAAAAGGTTTGAGTTGGAGTCGGTAGGTCTGCTCTGAAACAATACTATAGCTGAGAGTGTATATTCACCCGGATAGCTTCTTCATAGACTCTAACCGGTAAATGCAAGAATAAAAGGTTTGAGTTGGAGTCGGTAGGTCTGCTCTGAAGCAACACTATAGCTGAGAGTGTATATTCACCCGGATAGCTTCTTCATAGACTCTAACCGGTAAATGCAAGAATAAAAGGTTTGAGTTGGAGTCGGTAGGTCTGCTCTGAAACAACACTTTAGCTGAGAGTGTATATTCACCCGGATAGCTTCTTAATAGACTCTAACCGGTAAATGCAAGAGTAAAGGTTCGAGTTAGAGTAGGTAGGTCTGCTCTGAAATAACACTATAGCTGAGAGTGTATATTCACCCAGATAGCTTCTTCATAGACTCTAACCGGTAAATGCAAGGGTAAAGGTTTGAGTTGGCGTCGGTAGGTCTGCTCTGAAACAACACTTTAGCTGAGAGTGTATATTCACCCGGATAGCTTCTTCATAGACTCTAACCGGTAAATGCAAGAGTAAAGGTTTGAGTTGGAGTCGGTAGGTCTGCTCTGAAACAACACTATAGCTGAGAGTGTATATTCACCCGGATAGCTTCTTCATAGACTCTAACCGGTAAATGCAAGAGTAAAGGTTCGAGTTGGAGTCGGTAGGTCTGCTCTGAAACAACACTTTAGCTGAGAGTGTATATTCACCCAGATAGCTTCTTCATAGACTCTAACCGGTAAATACCAGAGTAAAGGTTCGAGTTGGAGTCGGTAGGTCTGCTCTGAAACAACACTTTAGCTGAGAGTGTATATACACCCACATAGCTTCTTCATAGACTCTAACCGGTAAATACCAGAGTAAAGGTTCGAGTTGGAGTCGGTAGGTCTGCTCTGAAACAACACTTTAGCTGAGAGTGTATATTCACCCAGATAGCTTATTCATAGACTCTAACCGGTAATGCAAGCGTAAAGGTTCGAGTTGGAGTCGGTAGGTCTGCTCTGAAACAACACTATAGCTGAGAGTGTGTATTCACCCGGATAGCTTCTTCATAGACTCTAACCGGTAAATACAAGAGTAAAGGTTTGAGTTGGAGTCGGTAGGTCTGCTCTGAAACAACACTATAGCTGAGAGTGTATATTCACCCGGATAGCTTCTTCATAGAATCTAACCGGTAAATGCAAGAGTAAAGGTTCGAGTTGGAGTCGGTAGGTGTGCTCTGAAACAACACTATAGCTGATAGTGTATATTCACCCGGATAGCTTCTTCATAGACTCTAACCGGTAAATGGAAGAGTAAAGGTTCGAGTTGGAGTCGGTAGGTCTGCTCTGAAACAACACTTTAGCTGAGAGTGTATATTCACCCGGATAGCTTCTTCATAGACTCTAACCGGTAAATGCAAGAGTAAAGGTTTGAGTTGGTGTCGGTAGGTCTGCTCTGAAACAACACTATAGCTGAGAGTGTATATTCACCCGGATAGCTTCTTCATAGACTCTAACCGGTAAATACAAGAGTAAAGGTTCGAGTTGGAGTCGGTAGGTCTGCTCTGAAACAACACTTTAGCTGAGAGTGTATATTCACCCGGATAGCTTCTTCATAGACTCTAACCGGTAAATGCAAGCGTAAAGGTTTGAGTTGGAGTCGGTAGGTCTGCTCTGAAACAACACTTTAGCTGAGAGTGTATATTCACCCGGATAGCTTCTTCATAGACTCTAACCGGTAAATACAAGAGTAAAGGTTCGAGTTGGAGTCGGTAGGTCTGCTCTGAAACAACACTTTAGCTGAGAGTGTATATTCTCCCGGATAGCTTCTTCATAGACTTTAACCGGTAAATGCAAGAGTAAAGGTTTGAGTTGGAGTCGGTAGGTCTGCTCTGAAACAACACTTTAGCTGAGAGTGTATATTCACCCGGATAGCTTCTTCATAGACTCTAACCGGTAAATGCAAGAATAAAAGGTTTGAGTTGGAGTCGGTAGGTCTGCTCTGAAACAACACTATAGCTGAGAGTGTATATTCACCCGGATAGCTTCTTCATAGACTGTAACCGGTAAATGCAAGAGTAAAGGTTCGAGTTGGAGTCGGTAGGTCTGCTCTGAAACAACACTATAGCTGAGAGTGTATATTCACCCGGATAGCTTCTTCATAGACTCTAACCGGTAAATGCAAGAGTAAAGGTTCGAGTTGGAGTCGGTAGGTCTGCTCTGAAACAACACTTTAGCTGAGAGTGTATATTCACCCGGATAGCTTCTTCATAGACTCTAACCGGTAAATACCAGAGTAAAGGTTCGAGTTGGAGTCGGTAGGTCTGCTCTGAAACAACACTTTAGCTGAGAGTGTATATTCGCCCGGATAGCTTCTTCATAGACTCTAACCGGTAAATGCAAGAGTAAAGGTTCGAGTTGGAGTCGGTAGGTCTGCTCTGAAACAACACTATAGCTGAGAGTGTATATTCACCCGGATAGCTTCTTCATAGACTCTAACCGGTAAATACAAGAGTAAAGGTTCGAGTTGGAGTCGGTAGGTCTGCTCTGAAACAACACTTTAGCTGAGAGTGTATATTCACCCGGATAGCTTCTTCATAGACTCTAACCGGTAAATGCAAGCGTAAAGGTTTGAGTTGGAGTCGGTAGGTCTGCTCTGAAACAACACTTTAGCTGAGAGTGTATATTCACCCGGATAGCATCTTCATAGACTCTAACCGGTAAATGCAAGAGTAAAGGTTTGAGTTGGAGTCGGTAGGTCTGCTCTGAAACAACACTATAGCTGAGAGTGTATATTCACCCGGATAGCTTCTTCATAGACTCTAACCGGTAAATGCAAGAGTAAAGGTTCGAGTTAGAGTAGGTAGGTCTGCTCTGAAACAACACTATAGCTGAGAGTGCATATTCACCCGGATAGCTTCTTCATAGACTCTAACCGGTAAATGCAAGAGTAAAGGTTCGAGTTAGAGTAGGTAGGTCTGCTCTGAAACAACACTTTAGCTGAGAGTGTATATTCACCCGAATAGCATCTTCATAGACTCTAACCGGTAAATACAAGAGTAAAGGTTCGAGTTGGAGTCGGTAGGTCTGCTCTGAAACAACACTTTAGCTGAGAGTGTATATTCACCCGGATAGCTTCTTCATAGACTCTAACCGGTAAATGCAAGAGTAAAGGTTTGAGTTGGAGTCGGTAGGTCTGCTCTGAAACAACACTTTAGCTGAGAGTGTATATTCACCCGGATAGCTTCTTCATAGACTCTAACCGGTAAATGCAAGAGTAAAGGTTTGAGTTGGAGTCGGTAGGTCTGCTCTGAAACAACACTTTAGCTGAGAGTGTATATTCACCCGGATAGCTTCTTAATAGACTCTAACCGGTAAATGCAAGAGTAAAGGTTTGAGTTGGAGTCGGTAGGTCTGCTCTGAAACAACACTTTAGCTGAGAGTGTATATTCACCCGGATAGCTTCTTCATAGACTCTAACCAGTAAATGCAAGAGTAAAGGTTTGAGTTGGAGTCGGTAGGCCTGCTCTGAAACAACACTTTAGCTGAGAGTGTATATTCACCCGGATAGCTTCTTCATAGACTCTAACCAGTAAATGCGAGAGTAAAGGTTTGAGTTGGTGTCGGTAGGTCTGCTCTGAAAAAACACTTTAGCTGAGAGTGTATATTCACCCGGATAGCTTCTTCATAGACTCTAACCGGTAAATGCAAGAGTAAAGGTTTGAGTTGGAGTCGGTAGGTCTGCTCTGAAACAACACTTTAGCTGAGAGTGTATATTCACCCCGATAGCTTCTTCATAGACTCTAACCGGTAAATACAAGAGTAAAGGTTCGAGTTAGAGTCGGTAGGTCTGCTCTGAAACAATACTTTAGCTGAGAGTGTATATTCACCCGGATAGCTTCTTCATAGACTCTAACCGGTAAATGCAAGAGTAAAGGTTTGAGTTGGAGTCGGTAGGTCTGCTCTGAAACAACACCTTAGCTGAGAGTGTATATTCACCCGGATAGCTTCTTCATAGACTCTAACCGGTAAATGCAAGAGTAAAGGTTTGAGTTGGAGTCGGTAGGTCTGCTCTGAAACAACACCTTAGCTGAGAGTGTATATTCACCCCGATAGCTTCTTCATAGACTCTAACCGGTAAATGCAAGAGTAAAGGTTCGAGTTGGAGTCGGTAGGTCTGCTCTGAAACAACACTTTAGCTGAGAGTGTATATACACCCACATAGCTTCTTCATAGACTCTAACCGGTAAATACCAGAGTAAAGGTTCGAGTTGGAGTCGGTAGGTCTGCTCTGAAACAACACTTTAGCTGAGAGTGTATATTCACCCAGATAGCTTATTCATAGACTCTAACCGGTAATGCAAGCGTAAAGGTTCGAGTTGGAGTCGGTAGGTCTGCTCTGAAACAACACTATAGCTGAGAGTGTGTATTCACCCGGATAGCTTCTTCATAGACTCTAACCGGTAAATACAAGAGTAAAGGTTTGAGTTGGAGTCGGTAGGTCTGCTCTGAAACAACACTATAGCTGAGAGTGTATATTCACCCGGATAGCTTCTTCATAGAATCTAACCGGTAAATGCAAGAGTAAAGGTTCGAGTTGGAGTCGGTAGGTGTGCTCTGAAACAACACTATAGCTGATAGTGTATATTCACCCGGATAGCTTCTTCATAGACTCTAACCGGTAAATGGAAGAGTAAAGGTTCGAGTTGGAGTCGGTAGGTCTGCTCTGAAACAACACTTTAGCTGAGAGTGTATATTCACCCGGATAGCTTCTTCATAGACTCTAACCGGTAAATGCAAGAGTAAAGGTTTGAGTTGGTGTCGGTAGGTCTGCTCTGAAACAACACTATAGCTGAGAGTGTATATTCACCCGGATAGCTTCTTCATAGACTCTAACCGGTAAATACAAGAGTAAAGGTTCGAGTTGGAGTCGGTAGGTCTGCTCTGAAACAACACTTTAGCTGAGAGTGTATATTCACCCGGATAGCTTCTTCATAGACTCTAACCGGTAAATGCAAGCGTAAAGGTTTGAGTTGGAGTCGGTAGGTCTGCTCTGAAACAACACTTTAGCTGAGAGTGTATATTCACCCGGATAGCTTCTTCATAGACTCTAACCGGTAAATACAAGAGTAAAGGTTCGAGTTGGAGTCGGTAGGTCTGCTCTGAAACAACACTTTAGCTGAGAGTGTATATTCTCCCGGATAGCTTCTTCATAGACTTTAACCGGTAAATGCAAGAGTAAAGGTTTGAGTTGGAGTCGGTAGGTCTGCTCTGAAACAACACTTTAGCTGAGAGTGTATATTCACCCGGATAGCTTCTTCATAGACTCTAACCGGTAAATGCAAGAATAAAAGGTTTGAGTTGGAGTCGGTAGGTCTGCTCTGAAACAACACTATAGCTGAGAGTGTATATTCACCCGGATAGCTTCTTCATAGACTGTAACCGGTAAATGCAAGAGTAAAGGTTCGAGTTGGAGTCGGTAGGTCTGCTCTGAAACAACACTATAGCTGAGAGTGTATATTCACCCGGATAGCTTCTTCATAGACTCTAACCGGTAAATGCAAGAGTAAAGGTTCGAGTTGGAGTCGGTAGGTCTGCTCTGAAACAACACTTTAGCTGAGAGTGTATATTCACCCGGATAGCTTCTTCATAGACTCTAACCGGTAAATACCAGAGTAAAGGTTCGAGTTGGAGTCGGTAGGTCTGCTCTGAAACAACACTTTAGCTGAGAGTGTATATTCGCCCGGATAGCTTCTTCATAGACTCTAACCGGTAAATGCAAGAGTAAAGGTTCGAGTTGGAGTCGGTAGGTCTGCTCTGAAACAACACTATAGCTGAGAGTGTATATTCACCCGGATAGCTTCTTCATAGACTCTAACCGGTAAATACAAGAGTAAAGGTTCGAGTTGGAGTCGGTAGGTCTGCTCTGAAACAACACTTTAGCTGAGAGTGTATATTCACCCGGATAGCTTCTTCATAGACTCTAACCGGTAAATGCAAGCGTAAAGGTTTGAGTTGGAGTCGGTAGGTCTGCTCTGAAACAACACTTTAGCTGAGAGTGTATATTCACCCGGATAGCATCTTCATAGACTCTAACCGGTAAATGCAAGAGTAAAGGTTTGAGTTGGAGTCGGTAGGTCTGCTCTGAAACAACACTATAGCTGAGAGTGTATATTCACCCGGATAGCTTCTTCATAGACTCTAACCGGTAAATGCAAGAGTAAAGGTTCGAGTTAGAGTAGGTAGGTCTGCTCTGAAACAACACTATAGCTGAGAGTGCATATTCACCCGGATAGCTTCTTCATAGACTCTAACCGGTAAATGCAAGAGTAAAGGTTCGAGTTAGAGTAGGTAGGTCTGCTCTGAAACAACACTTTAGCTGAGAGTGTATATTCACCCGAATAGCATCTTCATAGACTCTAACCGGTAAATACAAGAGTAAAGGTTCGAGTTGGAGTCGGTAGGTCTGCTCTGAAACAACACTTTAGCTGAGAGTGTATATTCACCCGGATAGCTTCTTCATAGACTCTAACCGGTAAATGCAAGAGTAAAGGTTTGAGTTGGAGTCGGTAGGTCTGCTCTGAAACAACACTTTAGCTGAGAGTGTATATTCACCCGGATAGCTTCTTCATAGACTCTAACCGGTAAATGCAAGAGTAAAGGTTTGAGTTGGAGTCGGTAGGTCTGCTCTGAAACAACACTTTAGCTGAGAGTGTATATTCACCCGGATAGCTTCTTCATAGACTCTAACCGGTAAATGCAAGAGTAAAGGTTTGAGTTGGAGTCGGTAGGTCTGCTCTGAAACAACACTTTAGCTGAGAGTGTATATTCACCCGGATAGCTTCTTAATAGACTCTAACCGGTAAATGCAAGAGTAAAGGTTTGAGTTGGAGTCGGTAGGTCTGCTCTGAAACAACACTTTAGCTGAGAGTGTATATTCACCCGGATAGCTTCTTCATAGACTCTAACCAGTAAATGCAAGAGTAAAGGTTTGAGTTGGAGTCGGTAGGCCTGCTCTGAAACAACACTTTAGCTGAGAGTGTATATTCACCCGGATAGCTTCTTCATAGACTCTAACCAGTAAATGCGAGAGTAAAGGTTTGAGTTGGTGTCGGTAGGTCTGCTCTGAAAAAACACTTTAGCTGAGAGTGTATATTCACCCGGATAGCTTCTTCATAGACTCTAACCGGTAAATGCAAGAGTAAAGGTTTGAGTTGGAGTCGGTAGGTCTGCTCTGAAACAACACTTTAGCTGAGAGTGTATATTCACCCCGATAGCTTCTTCATAGACTCTAACCGGTAAATACAAGAGTAAAGGTTCGAGTTAGAGTCGGTAGGTCTGCTCTGAAACAATACTTTAGCTGAGAGTGTATATTCACCCGGATAGCTTCTTCATAGACTCTAACCGGTAAATGCAAGAGTAAAGGTTTGAGTTGGAGTCGGTAGGTCTGCTCTGAAACAACACCTTAGCTGAGAGTGTATATTCACCCGGATAGCTTCTTCATAGACTCTAACCGGTAAATGCAAGAGTAAAGGTTTGAGTTGGAGTCGGTAGGTCTGCTCTGAAACAACACCTTAGCTGAGAGTGTATATTCACCCCGATAGCTTCTTCATAGACTCTAACCGGTAAATGCAAGAGTAAAGGTTTGAGTTAGAGTCGGTAGGTCTGCTCTGAAACAACACTTTAGCTGAGAGTGTATATTCACCCGGATAGCTTCTTCATAGACTCTAACCGGTAAATGCAAGAGTAAAGATTTGAGTTGGAGTCGGTAGGTCTGCTCTGAAACAACACCTTAGCTGAGAGTGTATATTCACCCGGATAGCTTCTTCATAGACTCTAACCGGTAAATGCAAGAGTAAAGGTTCGAGTTGGAGTCGGTAGGCCTGCTCTGAAACAACACTTTAGCTGAGAGTGTATATTCACCCAGATAGCTTCTTCATAGACTCTAACCGGTAAATGCAAGAGTAAAGGTTTGAGTTGGAGTCGGTAGGTCTGCTCTGAAACAACACTTTAGCTGAGAGTGTATATTCACCCGGATAGCTTCTTCATAGACTCTAACCGGTAAATGCAAGAGTAAAGGTTCGAGTTGGAGTCGGTAGGTCTGCTCTGAAACAACACTTTAGCTGAGAGTGTATATTCACCCGGATAGCTTCTTCATAGACTCTAACCGGTAAATGCAAGAGTAAAGGTTTGAGTTGGAGTCGGTAGGTCTGCTCTGAAACAACACTTTAGCTGAGAGTGTATATTCACCCAGATAGCTTCTTCATAGACTCTAACCGGTAAATGCAAGAGTAAAGGTTTGAGTTGGAGTCGGTAGGTCTGCTCTGAAACAACACTTTAGCTGAGAGTGTATATTCACCCGGATAGCTTCTTCATAGACTCTAACCAGTAAATGCAAGAGTAAAGGTTTGAGTTGGAGTCGGTAGGTTTGCTCTGAAACAACACTTTAGCTGAGAGTGTATATTCACCCGGATAGCTTCTTCGTAGACTCTAACCAGTAAATGCAAGAGTAAAGGTTTGAGTTGGAGTCGGTAGGTCTGCTCTGAAACAACACTTTAGCTGAGAGTGTATATTCACCCGGATAGCTTCTTCATAGACTCTAACCAGTAAATGCAAGAGTAAAGGTTTGAGTTGGAGTCGGTAGGTCTGCTCTGAAACAACACTTTAGCTGAGAGTGTATATTCACCCAGATAGCTTCTTCATAGACTCTAACCGGTAAATACAAGAGTAAAGGTTCGAGTTGGAGTCGGTAGGTTTGCTCTGAAACAACACTTTAGCTGAGAGTGTATATTCACCCAGATAGCTTCTTCATAGACTCTAACCGGTAAATACAAGAGTAAAGGTTCGAGTGCGAGTCGGTAGGTTTGCTCTGAAACAACACTTTAGCTGAGAGTGTATATTCACCCGGATAGCTTCTTCATAGACTCTAACCAGTAAATGCAAGAGTAAAGGTTCGAGTTGGAGTCGGTAGGTTTGCTCTGAAACAACACTTTAGCTGAGAGTGTATATTCACCCAGATAGCTTCTTCATAGACTCTAACCGGTAAATACAAGAGTAAAGGTTCGAGTTGGAGTCGGTAGGTCTGCTCTGAAACAACACCTTAGCTGAGAGTGTATATTCACCCCGATAGCTTCTTCATAGACTCTAACCGGTAAATACAAGAGTAAAGGTTCGAGTTGGAGTCGGTAGGTCTGCTATGAAACAACACTTTAGCTGAGAGTGTATATTCACCCCGATAGCTTCTTCATAGACTCTAACCGGTAAATACAAGAGTAAAGGTTCGAGTTGGAGTCGGTAGGTCTGCTCTGAAACAACACTTTAGCTGAGAGTGTATATTCACCCGGATAGCTTCTTCATAGACTCTAACCAGTAAATGCAAGAGTAAAGGTTTGAGTTGGAGTCGGTAGGTCTGCTCTGAAACAACACTTTAGCTGAGAGTGTATATTCACCCCGATAGCTTCTTCATAGACTCTAACCGGTAAATACAAGAGTAAAGGTTCGAGTTGGAGTCGGTAGGTCTGCTCTGAAACAACACTTTAGCTGAGAGTGTATATTCACCCCGATAGCTTCTTCATAGACTCTAACCGGTAAATACAAGAGTAAAGGTTCGAGTTGGAGTCGGTAGGTCTGCTCTGAAACAACACTTTAGCTGAGAGTGTATATTCACCCGGATAGCTTCTTCATAGACTCTAACCAGTAAATGCAAGAGTAAAGGTTTGAGTTGGAGTCGGTAGGTCTGCTCTGAAACAACACTTTAGCTGAGAGTGTATATTCACCCCGATAGCTTCTTCATAGACTCTAACCGGTAAATGCAAGAGTAAAGGTTTGAGTTGGAGTCGGTAGGTCTGCTCTGAAACAACACTTTAGCTGAGAGTGTATATTCACCCGGATAGCTTCTTCATAGACTCTAACCAGTAAATGCAAGAGTAAAGGTTTGAGTTGGAGTCGGTAGGTCTGCTCTGAAACAACACTTTAGCTGAGAGTGTATATTCACCCAGATAGCTTCTTCATAGACTCTAACCGGTAAATACAAGAGTAAAGGTTCGAGTTGGAGTCGGTAGGTCTGCTCTGAAACAACACTTTAGCTGAGAGTGTATATTCACCCGGATAGCTTCTTCATAGACTCTAACCGGTAAATGCAAGAGTAAAGGTTCGAGTTGGAGTCGGTAGGCCTGCTCTGAAACAACACTTTAGCTGAGAGTGTATATTCACCCAGATAGCTTCTTCATAGACTCTAACCGGTAAATGCAAGAGTAAAGGTTCGAGTTGGAGTCGGTAGGTCTGCTCTGAAACAACACTTTAGCTGAGAGTGTATATTCACCCGGATAGCTTCTTCATAGACTCTAACCAGTAAATGCAAGAGTAAAGGTTTGAGTTGGAGTCGGTAGGTCTGCTCTGAAACAACACTTTAGCTGAGAGTGTATATTCACCCAGATAGCTTCTTCATAGACTCTAACCGGTAAATACAAGAGTAAAGGTTCGAGTTAGAGTCGGTAGGTTTGCTCTGAAACAACACTTTAGCTGAGAGTGTATATTCACCCGGATAGCTTCTTCATAGACTTTAACCGGTAAATACAAGAGTAAAGGTTCGAGTTGGAGTCGGTAGGTCTGCTCTGAAACAACACTATAGCTGAGAGTGTATATTCACCCGGATAGCTTCTTCATAGACTCTAACCGGTAAATGCAAGAATAAAAGGTTTGAGTTGGAGTCGGTAGGTCTGCTCTGAAACAACACTTTAGCTGAGAGTGTATATTCACCCGGATAGCTTCTTCATAGACTCTAACCGGTAAATGCAAGAATAAAAGGTTTGAGTTAGAGTCGGTAGGTCTGCTCTGAAACAACACTTTAGCTAAGAGTGTATATTCACCCGGATAGCTTCTTCATAGACTCTAAGCGGTAATTGGTTGTAGGCTAATACCATAAGCTTAGTCAATGACTCCTGTCTAACTTCTTTACAACTGTCCCTAACGATCTAATTAAAATAGAAATTAAGTAATAATTAACTAGCTTTTTATATAATAATTTTTAATTGGTAAATAATAGTTTGTGAACACTCTGGTGCAGGGGCTCCGAACATTCTGATGCAGGGGCTCCGAACATTCTAATACAGGGGCTCCGAACATTCTAATGCAGGGGCTCCGAACATTCTAATACAGGTTCTCCGAACATTCCAATACAGGGGCTCCGAACATTCTAATACAGGGGCTCCGAACATTCTAATACAGGGGCTCCGAACATTCTAATACAGGGGCTCCGAACATTCTAATACAGGGGCTCCGAACATTCTAATACAGGGGCTCCGAACATTCTAATACAGGGGCTCCGAACATTCTAATACAGGGGCTTCGAACATTCTAATGCAGGGGCTCCGAACATTCTAATACAGGGGCTCCGAACATTCTAATACAGGGGCTCCGAACATTCAAATGCAGGGGCTCCGAACATTCTAATACAGGGGCTCCGAACATTCTAATGCAGGGGCTCCGAACATTCTAATGCAGGGGCTCCGAACATTCTGATGTTGGGGCTCCGAACATTCTGATGCAGGGGCTCCGAACATTGTTTTCCTCCCGTACGCCATTGTGCATTTTCAACTCAAAATGGGAGTGTATACTCACCCGGATAGCTTCTTCATAGACTCTAACCGGTAATTGGTTGTAGGCTAATACCATAAGCTTAGTCAATGACTCCTGTCTAACTTTGTTTTACAACTGTCCCTAACGATCTAATTAAAATAGAAATTAAGCAATAATTAACTAGCATTTTATATAATAATTTTTAATTGGTAAATTATAGTTTGTGAACATTCTGATGCAGGGGCTCCGAACATTCTGATGCAGGGGCTCCGAACATTCTAATACAGGGGCTCCGACATTCTAATACAGGGGCTCCGAACATTCTAATACAGGGGCTCCGAACATTCTAATGCAGGGGCTCCGAACATTCTAATACAGGGGCTCCGAACATTCTGATGTTGGGGCTCCGAACATTCTGATGCAGGGGCTCCGAACATTGTTTTCCTCCCGTACGCCATTGTGCATTTTCAACTCAAAATGGGAGTGTATATTCACCCGGATAGCTTCTTCATAGACTCTAACCGGTAATTGGTTGTAGGCTAATACCATAAGCTTAGTCAATGACTCCTGTCTAACTTTGTTTTACAACTGTCCCTAACGATCTAATTAAAATAGAAATTAAGCAATAATTAACTAGCATTTTATATAATAATTTTTAATTGGTAAATTATAGTTTGTGAACATTCTGATGCAGGGGCTCCGAACATTCTGATGCAGGGGCTCCGAACATTCTAATGCAGGGGCTCCGACATTCTAATACAGGGGCTCCGAACATTCTAATACAGGGGCTCCGAACATTCTAATGCAGGGGCTCCGAACATTCTAATACAGGGGCTCCGAACATTCTAATGCAGGGGCTCCGAACATTCTGATGTTGGGGCTCCGAACATTCTGATGCAGGGGCTCCGACATTCTAATACAGGGGCTCCGAACATTCTAATGCAGGGGCTCCGAACATTCTAATACAGGGGCTCCGAACATTCTGATGTTGGGGCTCCGAACATTCTGATGCAGGGGCTCCGAACATTGTTTTCCTCCCGTACGCCATTGTGCATTTTCAACTCAAAATGGGAGTGTATATTCACCCGGATAGCTTCTTCATAGACTCTAAGCGGTAATTGGTTGTAGGCTAATACCATAAGCTTAGTCAATGACTCCTGTCTAACTTTGTTTTACAACTGTCCCTAACGATCTAATTAAAATAGAAATTAAGCAATAATTAACTAGCATTTTATATAATAATTTTTAATTGGTAAATTATAGTTTGTGAACATTCTGATGCAGGGGCTCCGAACATTCTGATGCAGGGGCTCCGAACATTCTAATGCAGGGGCTCCGACATTCTAATACAGGGGCTCCGAACATTCTAATACAGGGGCTCCGAACATTCTAATGCAGGGGCTCCGAACATTCTAATACAGGGGCTCCGAACATTCTAATGCAGGGGCTCCGAACATTCTGATGTTGGGGCTCCGAACATTCTGATGCAGGGGCTCCGAACATTGTTTTCCTCCCGTACGCCATTGTGCATTTTCAACTCAAAATGGGAGTGTATATTCACCCGGATAGCTTCTTCATAGACTCTAAGCGGTAATTGGTTGTAGGCTAATACCATAAGCTTAGTCAATGACTCCTGTCTAACTTTGTTTTACAACTGTCCCTAACGATCTAATTAAAATAGAAATTAAGCAATAATTAACTAGCATTTTATATAATAATTTTTAATTGGTAAATTATAGTTTGTGAACATTCTGATGCAGGGGCTCCGAACATTCTGATGCAGGGGCTCCGAACATTCTAATACAGGGGCTCCGACATTCTAATACAGGGGCTCCGACATTCTAATACAGGGGCTCCGAACATTCTAATACAGGGGCTCCGAACATTCTAATGCAGGGGCTCCGAACATTCTAATACAGGTCCTCCGAACATTCTAATACAGGGGCTCCGAACATTCTAATACAGGGGCTCCGAACATTCTGATGCAGGGGCTCCGAACATTCTGATGCAGGGGCTCCGAACATTCTAATACAGGGGCTCAGAACATTCTAATACAGGGGCTCCGCACATTCTGATGCAGGGGCTCCGAATATTCTAATACAGGGGCTCCGAACATTCTGATGCAGGGGCTCCGAACATTCTGATGCAGGGGCTCCGAACATTCTGATGCAGGGGCTTCGAACATTCTGATGCAGGGGCTCCGAACATTCTGATGCAGGGGCTCCGAACATTCTGATGCAGGGGCTCCGAACATTCTGATGCAGGGGCTCCGAACATTCTGATGCAGGGGCTCCGAACATTCTAATGCAGGGGCTCCGAACATTCTGATGCAGGGGCTCCGAACATTCTAATGCAGGGGCTCCGAACATTCTAATGCAGGGGATCCGAGCATTCTAATGCAGGGGCTCCGAACATTCTAATGCAGGGGCTCCGAACATTCTAATGCAGGGGTTCCGAACATTCTGATGCAGGGGCTCCGAACATTCTGATGCAGGGGCTCCGAACATTCTAATGCAGGGGCTCCCTCATTCTGATGCAGGGGCTCCCTCATTCTGATGCAGGGGCTCCCTCATTCTGATGCAGGGGCTTTGAACATTCTGATGCAGGGGCTCCGAACATTCTGATGCAGGGGCTCCGAACATTCTAATACAGGGGCTCCGAACATTCTAATGCAGGGGCTCCGAACATTCTGATGTAGGGGCTCCGAACATTCTGATGCAGGGGCTCCGAACATTCTAATGCAGGGGCTCCGAACATTCTAATGCAGGGGATCCGAGCATTCTAATGCAGGGGCTCCGAACATTCTGATGCAGGGGCTCCGAACATTCTAATGCAGGGGCTCCGAACATTCTAATGCAGGGGCTCCGAACATTCTAATGCAGGGGCTCCGAACATTCTAATGCAGGGGCTCCGAACATTCTAATACAGGGGCTCCGAACATTCTAATGCAGGGGCTCCGAACATTCTGATGTAGGGGCTCCGAACATTCTGATGCAGGGGCTCCGAACATTGTTTTCCTCCCGTACGCCATTGTGCATTTTCAACTCAAAATGAAACCTGTAAAATGTAACCACCACTAACACTGCAAAACATAATAACACATATATTTTCTGCTTATATATCTTGCTCCCTTGTAACATACACACACATAAAATAGAGTTAAGCATATATATATATATATATATGTAATTATAGTATTTCTGAGACAAAATAGTTATAAAATGTGGAACTAACTAATTTAGAATACAAAATGGCGTTTAAACATAAAAAGACGATGAGTATAATTAAAAATAATGATGGAAAATACGTTATTAGTCCTGGAAATCTGTTGATCACATTTTTCTTAGTGAGGCTCTTCTGGTTGTTTTGTTGCACTTAATCCAAATCTTGCGGTTTATTTTGTTCCACTCAGTCAATCGAGTCCTTCCTACTTGTTTTCTTTTATTTTCTCACAACGTCGCCATTACCCATTACTTTTGGAGTACCCCGAAAGAGTATGCGTACCCTGGGCTGTGATCTGCTATTCTAATGCATGGGTAATGTTTGTCTATTGTACATGTTTGGATTTGGTACATGTGGGCTTAATTAGACAAAATCAACGGATTTAAGTACAATTACATGTCTACTTTATAATGGGCTTTGGATATTCTTGGAAAAATTGTTTCTTTTGCTTCAATTGAAAGGAATATTATCAACACTGTTAAAGTGGTTGTTTTTGTACAAAATTAGAAGTTTTGTTTTAGTGAATAGTAAAATAACGTGTTTTTTTTATTTAAAGTTTTTTCAAAAGCAATATTTGTATTTATAAGAATAATAAGAAATATTACAAGTATTTTTAACGAAGTACTGTTCATTGTGGTCATCGGTCGTCTAGGCATAATATATATATGGCGATTTGTAATATACCTGTAAATAATGCTGCTAGAACAGGTTTGGTAATGTAAAAAAAATGTTTGTAACGAACGTAAGCTGAGCGGTTGAGAACTGCAGAACTCTTTCTTCGTGTATTTTGCTCCGTTATCAAACATATATTGAAGGGCATCATTCTCTTTACGCAAAAACTGGTCAAGATTATTTTATGTTAACAAAACTATCTTACTTAAGAAATTTGTATTTGCATTCTGATAGAAATAAGGGTTAATTTGTGATATTGTGTAACAAAATATACAAGACAAGCGTCGTATATTCTCATAAAAAATCTCGAATTTTTAAATTCCTTTATTAGCTCACACTCTCTAGATATATATCTTGTACAAATTTCTAATCGTTTGTAAAATAGGTTTTTATTCATCCAAACAAGTTCATATACATTTTTTTAATCTATAGTGAACGACAATTGATGTTAATACAGTTATTTAAATATTTATTCAATAATTGAATTGTGAAATTTGTGGGGTTCAGCGGGATTCGAACTGAGGATCAATTGGTACAAAGTTTAACGTGCCTTGCCACTGCACCAACTTTCCAATACGTAGAAATAATTTTTTCTCAAAGATGTATGTGAGTTTTTTCGCCGCCATCTGGTTGTCGCTAAAACCTCCATTGTACAACCCTAAACTGTTGCCATGGTTACCACATAAATAGTGCTCTAGAGTAGCTAAAATAAATCCTTCTTTGTTAACCTCAGTAGAAATTTACTTATTTTTTTTATATTACTGTACTTTTTTGTTTCGTAAAGTGAGGTGTTCAATATGTATTTTTTTCAAACTTCAGATTTTGGTAGAATCAGCAAAATATTTCATCAACTTGTCTGTGCTCTTGAGCGCTTTTTCAGGAGTAAATGTTCTTGCATTATCAGTGACAACTTTATAATAGTTAAACACCATATTTAAATTAATTGTTAAAATTTTTTACAATAAATACAAAATATGTTGACAAGACAAACATTTCCATTTTAATAGTATATATGTGGAGAATTTGCTACATGCTGCACATACTTCAAACATTATGTGTCGATGACAGGATGTGTCCAGTTCGATAAATGTCTCCTCCTCACACGCTAACAGGATGTGACGTGGTATTTGGACACCAGTGAAAGGTAACTTGGACAGGCCGTCCACGACTGGCGACTTGCACCCTTGTCATTGTAGTGAATATATAAATGAATTATTACTTGGAAAATACTGTACAATGTATTTCCTTCTTCGCCAAAAGACCGGAAACACATTTTAAATAAAGTAACAATACAACAATAGACTGACACTTTACATCTAAAGAAGCAAAAAACTAAAAAGAGAAAAACAATTCATTTGAATCTTTATTTAGGGACAAGATATTGTGTATTTTTAATAATTAACAAACATCCTTAATCACAGTAGAGTTGTAATAATATCTTTAATACGGTAAAATCACACTCACACACACACACACAAACACACACACACACACCCAAACACATACATAGACACGCACAAACAAACACACACTCACACACACACACACACACACACACACACACAAACACACACACACACACACACACACACAAACACATACATACACACACATACAAACACACACTCACACACATCGTTTCCACATGCGAAATAAAGAAATTTCTATGTTTTACAGGCATTTCTTAAAATTTAGCTTACATAATAAACTAAAAAATATTCTAATGATCTATAAAAGCTACAATTTGTATAAAGAAAGCTGTGCATAGTTTCGACTCACCTGGAGTCTCAGCTTCAACACCAGCTCTTCTAGTAGGCCAGGTTCGCAGTCCTGGAAGATACGGACTTTCCTCAGCGTGTCCAGATGCACGTGGATCGCTATTTCTGCCTTCAGTTTGTCAGGCAGAGCCGCCAACACTCGGTCTTCGTCTAAAGCCTAGCCACAAACAGCATAAAGTTATCCCTGTTCTTATATTAAAATACTATTATTGCTATAAACAAGAAATGACACAAAATTACCTTCAAAAAAAAACAATAACATTTCCTATTTTGTTAATATTATGTATATTTTGGTACTTTCCTAGAAACAACGAATGACAAAATGTTTTGATTGTTCTAGTCATGTTTATTTCAAATTTTCCAAAGTTTATTCCATTCCAAAATAGCGAGTAGTAAGATGTTTAAGTAATTTGAGAAAACTGTCGAAAACGCTGATTAACTTTAGTCGATGGTTTTACCAAATTTTGTTATTTGAAGAATTTCCGTAGTATACGTTCATTTAGTAGTTCATAAAATCGCACTGTAGACGTTTCGCCTGAATCGCATCTAGCATTGACAAGGGGAACCCAACAACAGTTGAATTTGGAATCCACTTCAGCTGCTCAACCGCATAGCATTCACACTGTAATTGTTGGGTTCCCCTCGTCAATGCTAAATGCGATTCTAGTGAAATGTCGATAATGCGATTTTATGCACTGCAGAATGAACGGATGTACTACACAATGAACAATGAACAGATAATAACTATTCATCATGTATATATATATATATATATATATATATATATATATATATATATATTATGTATATGCTTAGTGAACTATATAAATAAGTACAGTAGCAATAAACAACGTAATAATAAACAATGCCCCAATACAAGATTTTAATCAAACAATAACTCATTAAGAAAGTTTAACAAAATCATATGGATTAAACACTTGTATACATTTCTATAATCAGGTAACCATCGTAATAGAGTATAACTGCATAAAGTTTAAAAACAATAAAGTGGTTGGTCCTATAACCTTAATGTAATTATATCATCTGATGATGACTTCATCGTCGAAATATACCAATATAGATATTTAATTCTGTTGCTTTGTTAGTTATCTATTGTTTGATTATTCCCTTATGCTGTCGTATTTGTTGTATTATAACTTATAGCATTACTAAATGTAAGACAAATTATTTTTTCCAGCCTTAGAAATGTTTTTAATCCGCCTATATTCTGTTACCTGTGCGATTTCTATTTATACTCCAAGCGCTGCGAGGTTAAAGCTGTGATAAACTGGCGTTAAATCTATGAAGCAGTAACTGGTTTATAGAGCTCACTACACGTGTACAGCCTATGAAAATAACTGATTAAAAATGTTCCAAGCAGAGCACGTTTAACGCTTCTTGCCTGTGGATATATAAAACGTGATAAAGGCGATACCTCATTGCTTTACAATTTCACATGCAATAAATATTTTAACACAAAGAAAATATGAATTTTATGAATGTTATAGAAATGTTTCAACTAAAACTATTGCAAAATAGTTTAATAGTTTAATAAAACTATTGCACAGTATTCAGCTCGAAAAATTACCTTTGGTTCAAAACCAAATTATTCATTTAAACAATTATTAATAAGAAAAAATATTATTATACCAGTTTTTAATTATTGTGTTTATATTTACATATTTTAATTTATTAAATAAATTACTGATAACAGTCAGATAAAAAATTAAATATTATATTACGATAAAAAATTCCTAATAGCTTATAGAACATTTTATATTGAACGAGTTGACTGTAAATAGGCTAAACTCTGTTAAATTCTTAGTTTCTATACAAAGTTTCAATACATACATTCAGTGGCGGTTTGTCCAAAAGGCTCTGAGGCGCAGCCCTCCCAATTACAAAAATTAATTTTTAATTAATATTAATTCATCTTAAATTAAGTTAAGAAGAGCTTAGAATTATTTAAGTAAAGTTAAAACCATAAAATATTTAGCAGTTGACGCACGTAATTAGCCACAAGCTCCGCGCGGGGCTCACAGCAGAGAGCCCCAGACTAGTGCATATAGTATGCATGGAATAAGCTGAAACAGCCAAAACCGTGCGGTGACGTCACTCAATGCGCGTGTTACGGGTGGCCTGGGATGGAGTCCCGTCGTCTTGCGCATGCGCTGAGAAATGGCTAATCAGTGCTGCTGATTAGGTAGCAGCATTGTAGGCTTATTTGTAATGTTCTCACAAATAAATGTTGGTGCGTTTGACTCAAAGTAAACAAATCAAATTTTATATTTAATAATAATATGCGTTTATGAAACTACTATTTTAAACTCATTTTAAAGAATAATATTTATATACTAGATAAGTATTGTTCAGATTTATAGATCCTTTGATGTGCATACACAGTGGCCTAATATACTCTTAAAAGTAAAACATGATTCACACTACTCGTTGAGTACTCGACGCTTTAGCAACCAATAGGCGATCACTCTACCCAACCTTACAACATTTCGAAAATCAAACCGTAATACGTCTATTAGTTATAGCAATTTTAATATATTAATCAATAAGTATAACTTAATAAAAGTTGTAGGTGCTTAGAATGTAAAACTAGTTAAATGGGTATCAAATTTCAAAATTTTCTCCGCACCTCGTAAATCTGGGGAGACCCCTTGTCATGAGCCAACCAATCTAATTGGGCAGGAGCCGCTACTGCATACATTATGTGGTAATATTTATATATATGTACATACACACACACACACACACACACACTCAACATCTATATATATAGTAGAGTTGATTTGGACTTCAACTGTTGTTGGACAATGCTAGATGAGATTCTTGCAAAACGTCGGAACTGCGATTATATGCACTGCAGAATGAACAGATGTACTCCAGATGTATAAATAAATAAATAAATAAATAAATATATATATATATATATATATATATATATATATATATATATATATATTAAATATGGTGATATGTTTTCTTGTAATATAGTTAATAAATTAAAAATATTTCAAAAACAAGAATACTTTTAATGAACATATTTATTCAAAGCTTTTCGCCGATAAAATAGTACCAGCATCTTCAGGAAAATAATTATCTAATCTGAATTATCTATCTATCAGATTAGATAATTATTTTCCTGAAGATGCTGGTACTATTTTATCGGCGAAAAGCTTTGAATAAATATATTCATTAAAAGTATTCTCGTTTTTGAAATGTTTTTAATTTATTATATATATATATATATATATATATATATATATATATATATATATATATATATTGTAACATTTTGAAAATTGCAAATAAGAAATTGGCTAGATTAAATTGAAACTAATTTTATGTAAAAGCCTAGAAATGTAAACAAGGTATTTGAACTGTAAAATCCATGAGGAAATTTGTTATATCAAATAACCTAACAAATAAGATTAAAACAAGATAATCTAATAATAATAATTATATGTAAACAAATTTGTAAACTGTAGGAACATAGGGCATAAGTAATTACTTGAAGGAGAAAGTGAAACACGATTGTAAACAATGAGATTAGAAAGGTTATGTTTGTATGAATTCAGCTCAAAACACACACATTTTGGAATTATTACAAAAGTAAAAAGCAAAGACACTTCACACACTAATAATAGTAATTAAATAAACACTGGAAGGTTTATTAAGGATCGGAAAATTGAAACAGTAAGTTTAACCAAATTAAAACGCCATTGTAAACAATATCGTCGTTGGCGCATTAACAGATGTGATAAGTCAAGGAAACAGGTCAGTGTTACAGTCGACTCTAGTGGGAAGGAATCGAACTAAATTATAAGGCATATTATTTTTTTTTGAAGAAGGAGGCCGCCATATTTGTAACATTTTAAAATTAAAAACGAAGTGTTAGTTTAATCAGTTATAGCGTGGTGACGCTAATATAGCGGACCTGCCCTGAGCAGTCAAAATTCCATTTGAAGAAAGTCGTCAAAATTATATAGATTTGTGAAGAAACTTGGCAAGATTAAACAGGGATGAGTGAATTTAAAGAGTTAATACAGTGTTGATATAATTTGATGTAACTAAAAAGAAAATAAGTGTGTTAAAAGTAAAATTTAAAGAGAATGGAATCTTACATAAGCGACCAGCAGAATTTCGATATTTATTAAGTTGAGTATATAGCGCTGTAGAAATAAACTTTAATGGACTTTTAAGATAATAAGGAAGTTTAAATTTGTACATTATTAGAATATCTTGTGATTAAATAATAGTTAGTAATAAGAACATAATCCAGTTCAAATAGTTTCGCCTTTTTGCTTATTCCAAATTTAAGTTTTTCCATCAGGAAGTTATTTATTAAAACTGTTTTCTAAATTTAATCTTGTTTTTCAAAATTTATTTAATTAACAAAAGAGTTAAAAATATAGCCCATGCCTATAAACCCCGAGATATTAAGAGATCTCAGAAATAGCCTAGGGTATAAAAATTTGTAACTAAAATTAAAAGAATTGAGTTAAACCTATTGTGTCAACATTTGTTAAGTTGTAAATTTTTGTTTTGTGTTTATTGTTTAACTGTTGAAATAAAATTGTTATAATAAAGAATTATGAATTGTTCCTGAGTAATTTTTTGTTTTAAATAGAAATTTGATATCATCATTCAAATAAATATTTAATAGTAATACGACCCTGTTGTTGTGTAGAAATTATGTTATAATATATATATATATATATATATATATATATATATATATATATAAAATAAACTATTTACAGTATTTATAAACAATATATTTATAATATGAGTAATTATATTCACGTAATTAGTATATTTACTGCTAATTTTATTATTATTCCAATATTTAATAATTTATTTAATGTTTCTTTCCTATATTGTATAGACAACTATTGAAGTACTGATTGGGAGTGGGTTAATTTCAGCAACAGAATCGTGTACATGGGATGGCATTACCTTTTACAGGGGAGTTTAATGTGTCTGCCTTAATTATAACAAAACTTATAATCGTTTTCTGTCATCTGTAGACTACAACAGTCACGCTGATTGGGCATCTGAATCCTATTTATATCTTTCCGCTCCTTTTCCTATCGTATTTATGTACAAATAATTACTATTTGTTAGTTTGAATGTGATTTTGTAGGTTATATTCTATAAAAAAGTAAGTAAAACCTTTTTCCAGATAAACGTTTCCATCAAGGAAGGCTTGAAGTTTTTTTTTACTGCAATAAATGTACATATTTATCACATTGTGGGATCATCCTCACCTGTTTGTTGGCCCAGGTGTAGGCGAACCACCGGATAACTCGTGCCTCCAACTCTTTGGACACCCTTCTGAAGGCCATGTACTGCTTGACACCGTCCATCTTGTTTTGGAACTCTACCCGGGCCACGTTCATGTTACTAATCATACTGCCTATGTTGCCAACAATGGTTGCAAATATGAGTACGCCTGCTAGGAAGTCTGCCACCACGAAGAGGTACTCCAAGTCGTTCTCGGGTTGAGGGGTTTCACCTGTACAGTTTCACAGACCATTAATCATAAACTAGATTCCTCATTACCTTACAACAGACTGATACTTACTTAAGTTACCTACTTATTTGTGTTCTGCTTTTTGGAATTATCTAAGCACAAAATAGTTTATTTATATTTGAAATACTTTTTCAGTTAATTCCGTAATAATATCCCAAAATCACAATAAGTAATAGAACATATATTTGTTAAAATATTTCTTTATAAAAATTAATGTGTTTAATCAACATTAGGATATAAGGATTACATTAGGATTACACCACGTTGTAGGATTAATAGTATAAACACTATTACAATAGATATATTAGCAATTAAACGTTTAACGAAATCAACATTATTATACTTTTGGATATTTTATTGCTTATTACTATTGTATATTATTGAGTTATATAAATATACATTTTCATAAAATAGTGGTTATTTTAAACAATAAATGACTAAAATATAGATAAAATATGACATTATATTATATAGCTAGTTATAGTGCCTTGTGATCTTTGTAGGAGTTCTTTTTATGTGTTACTACGTACAACACATAAGGGTGTCAGTATAGTTTTATTAATCACTTAAAAAATAGTTTACGACTATCCGAACTTAATTTGTAAATTTGTTAAAACTTACAAATTTTAAAGTTCGGATAGTCGTAAACTACTATTTAAGTGATTAATAATATTCATCGAACTTAATGAACTACAAAACTTAAAGTTCGGATAGTCGTTAACTACTGTTAATTACAGAAATATTCGTGTTTCGGACACTCTCAGTACCAAATAACCCCTTAGGCGTTCAACGTTATCAATGAGTAATTACAGAAATATTCGTGTTTCGGACACTCTCAGTACTAAATAACCCCTTAGGCGTTCAACGTTATCAATGAGTAATTACAGAAATATTCGTGTTTCGGACACTCTCAGTACTAAATAACCCCTTAGGCGTTCAACGTTATCAATGAGTAATTACAGAAATATTCGTGTTTCGGACACTCTCAGTACTAAATAACCCCTTAGGCGTTCAACGTTATCAATGAGTAATTACAGAAATATTCGTGTTTCGGACACTCTCAGTACTAAATAACCCCTGAGGCGTTAACGTTATCAATCAGTAATTACAGAAGTATTCGTGTTTCGGCCACTCTCAGTACTAAATAACCCCTGAGGCGATCAACGTTATCAATGAGTAATTACAGAAGTATTCGTGTTTCGGACACTCTCAGTACTAAATAACCCCTTAGGCGTTCAACGTTATCAATGAGTTATTACAGAAATATTCGTGTTTCCGCACCACTCAGTACTAAATAACCCCTGAGGCGTTCAACGTTATCAATGGGTAATTACAGAAGTATTCGTGTTTCGGACACTCTCAGTACTAAATAACCCCTTAGGCGTTCAACGTTATCAATGAGTAATTACAGAAGTATTCGTGTTTCGGACACTCTCAGTACTAAATAACCCCTTAGGCGTTCAACGTTATCAATGAGTTATTACAGAAATATTCGTGTTTCCGCACCACTCAGTACTAAATAACCCCTGAGGCGTTCAACGTTATCAATGCGTAATTACAGAAGTATTCGTGTTTCGGACACTCTCAATACTAAATAACCCCTGAGGCGATCAACGTTATCAATGAGTAATTACAGAAGTATTCGTGTTTCGGACACTCTCAGTACTAAATAACCCCTTAGGCGTTCAACGTTATCAATGAGTTATTACAGAAATATTCGTGTTTCCGCACCACTCAGTACTAAATAACCCCTGAGGCGATCAACGTTATCAATGAGTAATTACAGAAGTATTCGTGTTTCGGACACTCTCAGTACTAAATAACCCCTTAGGCGTTCAACGTTATCAATGAGTTATTACAGAAATATTCGTGTTTCCGCACCACTCAGTACTAAATAACCCCTGAGGCGTTCAACGTTATCAATGGGTAATTACAGAAGTATACGTGTTTCGGACACTCTCAGTACTAAATAACCCCTGAGGCGTTAACGTTATCAATCAGTAATTACAGAAGTATTCGTGTTTCGGCCACTCTCAGTACTAAATAACCCCTGAGGCGTTCAACGTTATCAATGAGTAATTACAGAAATATTCGTGTTTCGGACACTCTCAGTACTAAATAACCCCTTAGGCGTTCAACGTTATCAATGAGTTATTACAGAAATATTCGTGTTTCGGACACTCTCAGTACTAAATAACCCCTTAGGCGTTCAACGTTATCAATGAGTAATTACAGAAATATTCGTGTTTCGGACACTCTCAGTACTAAATAACCCCTTAGGCGTTCAACGTTATCAATGAGTAATTACAGAAATATTCGTGTTTCGGACACTCTCAGTACTAAATAACCCCTTAGGCGTTCAACGTTATCAATGAGTAATTACAGAAATATTCGTGTTTCGGACACTCTCAGTACTAAATAACCCCTTAGGCGTTCAACGTTATCAATGAGTTATTACAGAAGTATTCGTGTTTCGGCCACTCTCAGTACTAAATAACCCCTTAGGCGTTCAACGTTATCAATGAGTAATTACAGAAATATTCGTGTTTCGGACACTCTCAGTACTAAATAACCCCTTAGGCGTTCAACGTTATCAATGAGTAATTACAGAAATATTCGTGTTTCGGACACTCTCAGTACTAAATAACCCCTGAGGCGTTCAACGTTATCAATGGGTAATTACAGAAGTATACGTGTTTCGGACACTCTCAGTACTAAATAACCCCTGAGGCGTTAACGTTATCAATCAGTAATTACAGAAGTATTCGTGTTTCGGCCACTCTCAGTACTAAATAACCCCTGAGGCGTTCAACGTTATCAATGAGTAATTACAGAAATATTCGTGTTTCGGACACTCTCAGTACTAAATAACCCCTTAGGCGTTCAACGTTATCAATGAGTTATTACAGAAATATTCGTGTTTCGGACACTCTCAGTACTAAATAACCCCTTAGGCGTTCAACGTTATCAATGAGTAATTACAGAAATATTCGTGTTTCGGACACTCTCAGTACTAAATAACCCCTTAGGCGTTCAACGTTATCAATGAGTAATTACAGAAATATTCGTGTTTCGGACACTCTCAGTACTAAATAACCCCTTAGGCGTTCAACGTTATCAATGAGTAATTACAGAAATATTCGTGTTTCGGACACTCTCAGTACTAAATAACCCCTTAGGCGTTCAACGTTATCAATGAGTTATTACAGAAGTATTCGTGTTTCGGCCACTCTCAGTACTAAATAACCCCTGAGGCGTTCAACGTTATCAATGAGTAATTACAGAAGTATTCGTGTTTCGGCCACTCTCAGTACTAAATAACCCCTGAGGCGTTAACGTTATCAATGAGTAATTACAGAAATATTCGTGTTTCGGACACTCTCAGTACTAAATAACCCCTTAGGCGTTCAACGTTATCAATGAGTAATTACAGAAATATTCGTGTTTCGGCCACTCTCAGTACTAAATAACCCCTTAGGCGTTCAACGTTATCAATGAGTAATTACAGAAGTATTCGTGTTTCGGCCACTCTCAGTACTAAATAACCCCTGAGGCGTTCAACGTTATCAATGAGTTATTACAGAAGTATTCGTGTTTCCGCCACTCTCAGTACTAAAAACCCCTGAGGCGTTCAACGTTATCAATGAGCTATTACAGAAGTATTCGTGTTTCGGCCACTCTCAGTACTAAATAACCCCTTAGGCGTTCAACGTTATCAATGAGTTATTACAGAAATATTCGTGTTTCGGACACTCTCAGTACTAAATAACCCCTTAGGCGTTCAACGTTATCAATGAGTAATTACAGAAGTATTCGTGTTTCGGCCACTCTCAGTACTAAATAACCCCTTAGGCGTTCAACGTTATCAATGAGTAATTACAGAAATATTCGTGTTTCGGACACTCTCAGTACTAAATAACCCCTGAGGCGTTCAACGTTATCAATGGGTAATTACAGAAGTATACGTGTTTCGGACACTCTCAGTACTAAATAACCCCTGAGGCGTTAACGTTATCAATCAGTAATTACAGAAGTATTCGTGTTTCGGCCACTCTCAGTACTAAATAACCCCTTAGGCGTTCAACGTTATCAATGAGTTATTACAGAAATATTCGTGTTTCGGACACTCTCAGTACTAAATAACCCCTTAGGCGTTCAACGTTATCAATGAGTAATTACAGAAGTATTCGTGTTTCGGCCACTCTCAGTACTAAATAACCCCTTAGGCGTTCAACGTTATCAATGAGTAATTACAGAAATATTCGTGTTTCGGACACTCTCAGTACTAAATAACCCCTGAGGCGTTCAACGTTATCAATGGGTAATTACAGAAGTATACGTGTTTCGGACACTCTCAGTACTAAATAACCCCTGAGGCGTTCAACGTTATCAATGAGTTATTACGGAAGTATTCGTGTTTCCGCCACTCTCAGTACTCATTACCCCTGAGGCGTTCAACGTTATCAATGAGTTATTACAGAAGTATTCGTGTTTCGGCCACTCTCAGTACTAAAAACCCCTGAGGCGTTTAACGTTATCAATGAGCTATTACAGAAGTATTCGTGTTTCGGCCACTCTCAGAACTAAATAACCCCTGAGGCGTTAACGTTATCAATCAGTAATTACAGAAGTATTCGTGTTTCGGCCACTCTCAGTACTAAATAACCCCTGAGGCGTTCAACGTTTAAATGAGTAATTACAGAAGTATTCGTGTTTCGGCCACTCTCAGTACTAAATAACCCCTGAGGCGTTCAACCTTATCAATGAGTTATTACAGAAGTATTCGTGTTTCGGCCACTCTCAGTACTAAATAACCCCTGAGGCGTTCAACGTTATCAATGAGTTATTACAGAAGTATTCGTGTTTCGGCCACTCTCAGTACTAAATAACCCCTGAGGCGTTCAACGTTATCAATGAGTTATTACAGAAGTATTCGTGTTTCGGCCACTCTCAGTACTAAGTAACCCCTGAGACGTTAAACGTTATCGATGAGTAATTACAGAAGTATTCGTGTTTCGGCCACTCTCAGTACTAAATAACCCCTGAGGCGATCAACGTTGTCAATGAGTTATTACAGAAGTATTCGTGTTTCGGCCACTCTCAGTACTAAGTAACCCCTGAGACGTTAAACGTTATCGATGAGTAATTACAGAAGTATTCGTGTTTCGGCCACTCTCAGTACTAAATAACCCCTGAGGCGTTCAACCTTATCAATGAGTTATTACAGAAGTATTCGTGTTTCGGCCACTCTCAGTACTAAATAACCCCTGAGGCGTTCAACGTTATCAATGAGTTATTACAGAAATATTCGTGTTTCGGCCACTCTCAGTACTAAATAACCCCTGAGGCGTTCAACCTTATCAATGAGTTATTACAGAAGTATTCGTGTTTCGGCCACTCTCAGTACTAAATAACCCCTGAGGCGTTCAACGTTATCAATGAGTTATTACAGAAGTATTCGTGTTTCGGCCACTCTCAGTACTAAATAACCCCTGAGGCGTTCAACGTTATCAATCAGTAATTACAGAAGTATTCGTGTTTCGGCCACTCTCAGTACTAAATAACCCCTGAGGCGTTCAACGTTATCAATGAGTTATTACAGAAGTATTCGTGTTTCGGCCACACTCAGTACTAAATAACCCCTGAGGCGTTCAACGTTATCAATGAGTAATAACAGAAGTATTCGTGTTTCGGCCACTCTCAGTACTAAGTAACCCCTGAGACGTTAAACGTTATCGATGAGTAATTACAGAAGTATACGTGTTTCGGCCACTCTCAGTACTAAATAACCCCTGAGGCGATCAACGTTGTCAATGAGTAATTACAGAAGTATTCTTGTTTCGACACCACTCTCAGTACTAAATAACCCCTGAGGCGTTCAACGGTATCAATGAGTAATTACAGAAATATTCTTGTTTCGACACCACTCTTAGTGCTAAATAACCCCTTAGGAAATATTAAAATGTTGCAGGAAGTACGCATAGCTTCAAAACTACATAATGCCAAGAAGCAGAATGTTTCAGCCAATTTATTAATTTGAAAATTATCGTTACTTAATTAGGTGCTAAAAATTTATTAATCAGAGCAGCCGCACACAATTAATATATCTTGAACAAAAAGTAATTCTTGAGGTGAAAATATTTAGGATAGTATAAGTTGTAGGTATATTCTGTAAGAATCTCATCTGTAACGATTGTTATACTGAGAAAAGTGTATTTTAATATAAAATAATTAGGTTGGTAATTAAAAAGAGTAATAATATAAGAACAATTAGTAAAATCAACAACTAGAAAACAATTAGTATGCATTTTCTAAAAATTTAATATAAAAAATTGACTGTAGTTATAATAGATATTTACTGTAGATATTGGTTTTAAAACCACGGATTGTGGCTTGGAATAATCGTTCGTGTTTATAAATGTATATAATTATACTAAAAATGTTATTGAATGATTTCTAAAGTCAGTAATAGTTTGTAAATTAGTTTAATGTTTACAGTACATTTATATCAGTTTTATGTATTTTACTGTATTATTTCATGTATTTCAACATAAAATGCTTACCTATGGTGGTGAGAGTTAGGGTAGACCAGTAGAAGCTGTAGATATACTGCCGCGAAAGGGTAGAGTTCTTTGGTCCGTTTAGATTGTACACCCAGTTGTCGGAGCCGAACCCTATTGCGTAGCTTATGGCGAAATAAAAACACGCATTCCAATGAATCAGAACAATTATTGCGAACACCACTTTACAAATTCTGAACGAGTTCGGGTAACCGGTCCGCGTCTCTGTCCTGTCGAAGAACTCCAACATGCGCGGTATCCGGAAAAGTCGGTTGGCCCTTATAAGCACTGGGCACGGCACGGATTTAGCACACGACGAAGACGGAAACTTAATGTAGATCAAATCAGTCGGAAGGAGACTCAGAAGGTCGTAAACCCACTTTCGTGATAGCCTATAGTTTTGCCTCAGCTTCGCTGCGTCTCGTACTAAGATGCCTTGGTCTAAATAACCTAAAATAATACAGGCTGCGTTATTATTATTACAAGTAATATATTAATACATAACTATTCTCAGATTAAAATAAATACATTACATTATGTATATATATATATATATATATATATATATATATATATATATATATATATATTTTATAATAATAATAAATTAAAATATTTCAAGTACAAACTTTTTTAAATTTATATATAGTTTTGGAAAAATTTATAAATTACAACCATTCTTGAATTTGATATACTTTTATTCATCAACTATACTACAAGAAAACTTATTAGCATATTACACACACACACACACACACACACACACACACACACACACACACACACACACACACACACACACACACACACACACACACACACACACACACACACACACACACACACACACACACACACACACAACACACACACACACACACACTCACACACAATACACACACACACACACACACACACACACACACACACACTCACACACACACACACACACACACACACACACACACACACACACACACACACACACACACACACACACACACACCTTCCACCGACTTGTCGTTACTTAATTATTTGCAATGTTATTGTTCTTTCAATCCCCCGGTTACCAATTAGGACATAGCAGTAATAATCATCATACCTTAATCACCTTGTACTTTGATCTTTTAACACCAGGCGTAAGCCTTTGACAGCCTGATTTGGGAGATAGTTCCAGGTAGAAAATATTTGTACATAAAAAATTAATTTAACAATCCTTATTTAATAATCATTTATTAATGAGCAATAATAAATTATCAACAGTGACAATAATTATTAACAATGTTACATCATTTTAACAATATAAATTAAATAATTTAAATTCTCGTAAATCTTATACTACCCTAATATTCTCGAAAGAAATTTGGAGAAAAGTGTTTTAGTTTTATTTATCTCTGTGGCTGCTCTATGGGGATCGAAAATCCTGGCTCTTACTTTTTCTTTATATTAAATAATTACTTTTTGGCACTTTTTGAATTTGTAATAAATATTTAATTTATTTATTTTATTGAACAGCATTAAATCATAAATAAAATAGCATAAAATCAATTCAGAATTGTATTGTAATAAAATAAATCACTTAGCTGAGTGGCCAAGGATGAGTCCCCCCTCTCAGCCTCGGAGATGCACTGTAGCCACTCGGTATATACTCATTAATTTGTTAACATATTCTCTAGTCCCTTCACCGGCCTTTGCTTAGGTAAAATTCAAATATTATTCACAATTATTAATAGATTTGAAAAGAAACATTATATACACTATTTAAATTGCGCCGCCGACTCTCTATTCATCTCGAGTTTCCCCCCTTAGACTCAAAACTCTGTCATTTCCCGATGATCTAGTTTGGTATTTATTTGAACATTCCCACCTATCAGCTCTGCTTATATTTATTTTCATCCAATGGAAAGCTCCCGTACAGATTATCTCGGTCTTCAGGCAATGCACTTCCATACTTACCATTTCAAGACTTGCAAAATTATGGTATTGTTCTTTTATGTTCCTTATATCAAAGCTTTTTCTTGTCGCGAGGAGTAACATAAATAAAGTGGTAAGCAACCCTTATTCCGTCCTAACATAAATTACAACGGTTATTTATGTGCCCTTGAATCCTTGAGTCCAAACACTCACAACTTGAAATAGAATTTCTAAAGACAGAACTTATATATATATATATATATATATGTGTGTGTGTGTGTGTGTGTGTGTGTGTGTGTGTGTGTGTTTGTGTGTGTGTGTGTGTGTAGTATGTGTGTGTGTGTGTGTGTGTGTGTGTGTGTGTGTGTGTATAATGGTATTTTATTATTTGCAACAGCAATTAAAATAAAGAACACAACTGAGATTCTCTGTACAAGTATGTATGTTTATTCCAAATAACTTGTTCCACAGATTTGTATGTTGTATAACTTATAATATTAATAACTGCGAACGGAGATACGGCATTAAATGTTTCTAATTATTTTAGTTTATATTACTGTGTCGCAACAGTGTTCACTCAATGTTATCTATTACTTTTAATAAATCAATATTTCACGTAACAACCATATTTCAACTTTTCTGACAACAAACAAAAAATGCTAAATTACCAAATGCTGAAAATCTTTCTAAAAATAGCAAAAAGCTTATGCTAGCAACGCGGCAAAATTCGAATCAAAAAAATAATATTTATTATTTTTCTTACATGTATAATATTAAAAAAAATATTTTAGTTTATTCCTTATTGGTAATAAAAAAGAATTAGTAAAAATACCAATAGAAAATTTAGTCACAAAAGATGCAGTAGTGTTATGGGTCTTAGCAGTAGAAACAAGAGAGACAGTAATAAGAGGAGCAGCTAAAGTAACCGGAGAAGTGATTGTAGTAACAGGAGCAGCTTAAGTAACCGGAGAAGTGATTGTATAACAGGAGCAATAGTGTTATGGGTCTTAGCAGTAGAAACAAGAGAGACAGTAATAAGAGGAGCAGCTAAAGTAACCGGAGAAGTGATTGTATAACAGGAGCTGTAGTGTTATGGGTCTTAGCAGTAGAAACAAGAGAGACAGTAATAAGAGGAGCAGCTAAAGTAACCGGAGAAGTGATTGTATAACAGGAGCTGTAGTGTTATGGGTCTTAGCAGTAGAAACAAGAGAGACAGTAATAAGAGGAGCAGCTAAAGTAACCGGAGAAGTGATTGTATAACAGGAGCTGTAGTGTTATGGGTCTTAGCAGTAGAAACAAGAGAGACAGTAATAAGAGGAGCAGCTAAAGTAACCGGAGAAGTGATTGTATAACAGGAGCTCTAGTGTTATGGGTCTTAGCAGTAGAAACAAGAGAGACAGTAATAAGAGGAGCAGCTAAAGTAACCGGAGAAGTGATTGTATAACAGGAGCTGTAGTGTTATGGGTCTTAGCAGTAGAAACAAGAGAGACAGTAATAAGAGGAGCAGCTAAAGTAACCGGAGAAGTGATTGTATAACAGGAGCTGTAGTGTTATGGGTCTTAGCAGTAGAAACAAGAGAGACAGTAATAAGAGGAGCAGCTAAAGTAACCGGAGAAGTGATTGTATAACAGGAGCAGTAGTGTTATGGGTCTTAGCAGTAGAAACAAGAGAGACAGTAATAAGAGGAGCAGCTAAAGTAACCGGAGAAGTGATTGTATAACAGGAGCTGTAGTGTTATGGGTCTTGGCAGTAGAAACAAGAGAGACAGTAATAAGAGGAGCAGCTAAAGTAACCGGAGAAGTGATTGTATAACAGGAGCTGTAGTGTTATGGGTCTTGGCAGTAGAAACAAGAGAGACAGTAATAAGAGGAGCAGCTAAAGTAACCGGAGAAGTGATTGTATAACAGGAGCTGTAGTGTTATGGGTCTTGGCAGTAGAAACAAGAGAGACAGTAATAAGAGGAGCAGCTAAAGTAACCGGAGAAGTGATTGTATAACAGGAGCTGTAGTGTTATGGGTCTTAGCAGTAGAAACAAGAGAGACAGTAATAAGAGGAGCAGCTAAAGTAACCGGAGAAGTGATTGTATAACAGGAGCTGTAGTGTTATGGGTCTTGGCAGTAGAAACAAGAGAGACAGTAATAAGAGGAGCAGCAAAAGTAACCGGAGAAGTGATTGTATAACAGGAGCTGTAGTGTTATGGGTCTTGGCAGTAGAAACAAGAGAGACAGTAATAAGAGGAGCAGCTAAAGTAACCGGAGAAGTGATTGTATAACAGGAGCTCTAGTGTTATGGGTCTTAGCAGTAGAAACAAGAGAGACAATAATAAGAGGAGCAGCTAAAGTAACCGGAGAAGTGATTGTATAACAGGAGCTCTAGTGTTATGGGTCTTAGCAGTAGAAACAAGAGAGACAGTAATAAGAGGAGCAGCTAAAGTAACCGGAGAAGTGATTGTATAACAGGAGCAATAGTGTTATGGGTCTTAGCAGTAGAAACAAGAGAGACAGTAATAAGAGGAGCAGCTAAAGTAACCGGAGAAGTGATTGTATAACAGGAGCTGTAGTGTTATGGGTCTTAGCAGTAGAAACAAGAGAGACAGTAATAAGAGGAGCAGCTAAAGTAACCGGAGAAGTGATTGTATAACAGGAGCAGTAGTGTTATGGGTCTTAGCAGTAGAAACAAGAGAGACAGTAATAAGAGGAGCAGCTAAAGTAACCGGAGAAGTGATTGTATAACAGGAGCTGTAGTGTTATGGGTCTTAGCAGTAGAAACAAGAGAGACAGTAATAAGAGGAGCAGCTAAAGTAACCGGAGAAGTGATTGTATAACAGGAGCAGTAGTGTTATGGGTCTTAGCAGTAGAAACAAGAGAGACAGTAATAAGAGGAGCAGCTAAAGTAACCGGAGAAGTGATTGTATAACAGGAGCTGTAGTGTTATGGGTCTTAGCAGTAGAAACAAGAGAGACAGTAATAAGAGGTGCAGCTAAAGTAACCGGAGAAGTGATTGTATAACAGGAGCAATAGTGTTATGGGTCTTAGCAGTAGAAACAAGAGAGACAGTAATAAGAGGTGCAGCTAAAGTAACCGGAGAAGTGATTGTATAACAGGAGCAATAGTGTTATGGGTCTTAGCAGTAGAAACAAGAGAGACAGTAATAAGAGGTGCAGCTAAAGTAACCGGAGAAGTGATTGTATAACAGGAGCAATAGTGTTATGGGTCTTAGCAGTAGAAACAAGAGAGACAGTAATAAGAGGAGCAGCTAAAGTAACCGGAGAAGTGATTGTATAACAGGAGCAATAGTGTTATGGGTCTTAGCAGTAGAAACAAGAGAGACAGTAATAAGAGGAGCAGCTAAAGTAACCGGAGAAGTGATTGTATAACAGGAGCAATAGTGTTATGGGTCTTAGCAGTAGAAACAAGAGAGACAGTAATAAGAGGAGCAGCTAAAGTAACCGGAGAAGTGATTGTATAACAGGAGCAATAGTGTTATGGGTCTTAGCAGTAGAAACAAGAGAGACAGTAATAAGAGGAGCAGCTAAAGTAACCGGAGAAGTGATTGTATAACAGGAGCAATAGTGTTATGGGTCTTAGCAGTAGAAACAAGAGAGACAGTAATAAGAGGTGCAGCTAAAGTAACCGGAGAAGTGATTGTATAACAGGAGCTGTAGTGTTATGGGTCTTAGCAGTAGAAACAAGAGAGACAGTAATAAGAGGAGCAGCTAAAGTAACCGGAGAAGTGATTGTATAACAGGAGCAGTAGTGTTATGGGTCTTAGCAGTAGAAACAAGAGAGACAGTAATAAGAGGAGCAGCTAAAGTAACCGGAGAAGTGATTGTATAACAGGAGCTGTAGTGTTATGGGTCTTAGCAGTAGAAACAAGAGAGACAGTAATAAGAGGAGCAGCTAAAGTAACCGGAGAAGTGATTGTATAACAGGAGCTGTAGTGTTATGGGTCTTAGCAGTAGAAACAAGAGAGACAGTAATAAGAGGAGCAGCTAAAGTAACCGGAAAAGTGATTGTATAACAGGAGCTGTAGTGTTATGGGTCTTAGCAGTAGAAACAAGAGAGACAGTAATAAGAGGAGCAGCTAAAGTAACCGGAGAAGTGATTGTATAACAGGAGCTGTAGTGTTATGGGTCTTAGCAGTAGAAACAAGAGAGACAGTAATAAGAGGAGCAGCTAAAGTAACCGGAGAAGTGATTGTATAACAGGAGCAGTAGTGTTATGGGTCTTAGCAGTAGAAACAAGAGAGACAGTAATAAGAGGTGCAGCTAAAGTAACCGGAGAAGTGATTGTATAACAGGAGCAATAGTGTTATGGGTCTTAGCAGTAGAAACAAGAGAGACAGTAATAAGAGGTGCAGCTAAAGTAACCGGAGAAGTGATTGTATAACAGGAGCTGTAGTGTTATGGGTCTTAGCAGTAGAAACAAGAGAGGCAGTAATAAGAGGTGCAGCTAAAGTAACCGGAGAAGTGATTGTATAACAGGAGCTGTAGTGTTATGGGTCTTAGCAGTAGAAACAAGAGAGACAGTAATAAGAGGAGCAGCTAAAGTAACCGGAGAAGTGATTGTATAACAGGAGCTGTAGTGTTATGGGTCTTAGCAGTAGAAACAAGAGAGACAGTAATAAGAGGTGCAGCTAAAGTAACCGGAGAAGTGATTGTATAACAGGAGCTGTAGTGTTATGGGTCTTAGCAGTAGAAACAAGAGAGACAGTAATAAGAGGTGCAGCTAAAGTAACCGGAGAAGTGATTGTATAACAGGAGCAATAGTGTTATGGGTCTTAGCAGTAGAAACAAGAGAGACAATAATAAGAGGAGCAGCTAAAGTAACCGGAGAAGTGATTGTATAACAGGAGCAATAGTGTTATGGGTCTTAGCAGTAGAAACAAGAGAGACAATAATAAGAGGAGCAGCTAAAGTAACCGGAGAAGTGATTGTATAACAGGAGCAATAGTGTTATGGGTCTTAGCAGTAGAAACAAGAGAGACAGTAATAAGAGGAGCAGCTAAAGTAACCGGAGAAGTGATTGTATAACAGGAGCTGTAGTGTTATGGGTCTTAGCAGTAGAAACAAGAGAGCCAGTAATAAGAGGAGCAGCTAAAGTAACCGGAGAAGTGATTGTATAACAGGAGCTGTAGTGTTATGGGTCTTAGCAGTAGAAACAAGAGAGACAGTAATAAGAGGAGCAGCTAAAGTAACCGGAGAAGTGATTGTATAACAGGAGCTCTAGTGTTATGGGTCTTAGCAGTAGAAACAAGAGAGACAGTAATAAGAGGAGCAGCTAAAGTAACCGGAGAAGTGATTGTATAACAGGAGCTCTAGTGTTATGGGTCTTAGCAGTAGAAACAAGAGAGACAGTAATAAGAGGAGCAGCTAAAGTAACCGGAGAAGTGATTGTATAACAGGAGCTCTAGTGTTATGGGTCTTAGCAGTAGAAACAAGAGAGACAGTAATAAGAGGAGCAGCTAAAGTAACCGGAGAAGTGATTGTATAACAGGAGCTCTAGTGTTATGGGTCTTAGCAGTAGAAACAAGAGAGACAGTAATAAGAGGAGCAGCTAAAGTAACCGGAGAAGTGATTGTATAACAGGAGCTGTAGTGTTATGGGTCTTAGCAGTAGAAACAAGAGAGACAGTAATAAGAGGAGCAGCTAAAGTAACCGGAGAAGTGATTGTAGTAACAGGAGCAGTAGTGTTATGGGTCTTAGCAGTAGAAACAAGAGAGACAGTAATAAGAGGAGCAGCTAAAGTAACCGGAGAAGTGATTGTATAACAGGAGCTGTAGTGTTATGGGTCTTAGCAGTAGAAACAAGAGAGACAGTAATAAGAGGAGCAGCTAAAGTAACCGGAGAAGTGATTGTAGTAACAGGAGCAGTAGTGTTATGGGTCTTAGCAGTAGAAACAAGAGAGACAGTAATAAGAGGAGCAGCTAAAGTAACCGGAGAAGTGATTGTATAACAGGAGCTGTAGTGTTATGGGTCTTAGCAGTAGAAACAAGAGAGACAGTAATAAGAGGAGCAGCTAAAGTAACCGGAGAAGTGATTGTAGTAACAGGAGCAGTAGTGTTATGGGTCTTAGCAGTAGAAACAAGAGAGACAGTAATAAGAGGAGCAGCTAAAGTAACCGGAGAAGTGATTGTATAACAGGAGCTGTAGTGTTATGGGTCTTAGCAGTAGAAACAAGAGAGACAGTAATAAGAGGAGCAGCTAGAGTAAACGGGGAAGTGAATGTATAACAGGAGCTGTAGTGTTATGGGTCTTAGCAGTAGTAAAATGAATGAAAGTAATAACAGGTGCAGCATAAATAACCGGAGAAGTAATAGTAGTAACAGGAGCAATAGTGTTATGGGTCTTAGCAGTAGAAACAAGAGAGACAGTAATAAGAGGAGCAGCTAAAGTAACCGGAGAAGTGATTGTATAACAGGAGCTGTAGTGTTATGGGTCTTGGCAATAGTAAAATGAATGAAAGTAATAACAGGTGCAGCATAAATAACCGGAAATGGGATTGTAGTAATACAAGCAGTAGTGTTATGTGTCTTGTCAGTAGTAAAACGAATGACAGTAATAACAGGTGCAGCAGAAGTAACCGGAGAAGTGATAGTAGTAACAGGAGCAGTTGTGTTATGGGTCTTAGCAGTAGTAACAGGTGTGACAGTAATAACATGTGCAGCATAAAAACCGGAGAAGTGATTGTAGTAACAGGAGCAGTAGTGTTATGGGTCTTGACAGTAGAATAACGACTGACAGTAATAACAGCTGCTGCAAAAGTAACCGGAGAAGTGATATTAGTAACAGGAGCAGTAGTGTTATGAGTCTTAGCAGTAGTAACAGGAGTAACAGTAATAACAGGTGCAGCATAAATAACCGGAAATGGGATTGTAGTAACACAAGCAGTAGTGTTATGTGTCTTGTCAGTAGTAAAACGAATGACAGTAATAACAGGTGCAGCAGAAGTAACCGGAGAAGTGATAGTAGTAACAGGAGCAGTTGTGTTATGGGTCTTAGCAGTAGTAACAGGTGTGACAGTAATAACATGTGCAGCATAAAAACCGGAGAAGTGATTGTAGTAACAGGAGCAGTAGTGTTATGGGTCTTGACAGTAGAATAACGACTGACAGTAATAACAGCTGCTGCAAAAGTAACCGGAGAAGTGATATTAGTAACAGGAGCAGTAGTGTTATGAGTCTTAGCAGTAGTAACAGGAGTAACAGTAATAACAGGTGCAGCATAAATAACCGGAAATGGGATTGTAGTAACACAAGCAGTAGTGTTATGGTACCTGGCAGTAATAAAACGAATGAAAGTGATAACAAGGCAGCTGAAGTAACCGGAAGATATATTGTAGTAACAGGAGCAGTAGTGTTATGGGTCTTGGCAGTAGTAACAGGAATGACAGTAATAACAAGGTGCAGCAGAAATAACCGGAGAAGTAATAGTAGTAACAGGAGCAATAGTGTTATGGGTCTTAGCAGTAGTAACAAGAATGACAGTAATAACAGGTGCAGCAGAAATAACCGGAAAAAATTATTGTAGTAAAAGAAGCAATAGTGTTATGGGTCTTGGCAGCAGTATGACGAATGACAGTAATGACAGGTGCTGCAGAAGTAACCGGAGAAGTGTATGAAGTAACAGGAGCAGTAGTGTTATGGGTCATAGCAGTAGTAAAACAAATTACAGTAATAACAGGTGCAGCTCGAGTAACCGGAGAAGTGATTGTAGTAACAGGAGCAGTAGTGTTATGGGTCATAGCAGTAGTAAAACAAATTACAGTAATAACAGGTGCAGCTCGAGTAACCGGAGAAGTGTTTGTAGTAACAGAAGCAGTAGTATTATGGGTCTTGGCAGTAGTAAAACGAATGAAAGTAATAACAGGTGCAGCATAAATAACCGGAAAAAGGATTGTAGTGAACACAAGCAGTAGTGTTGATGGACCTGGCAGTAATAAAACGAAATAAAGTAATAACAGGGGCAGTTGAAGTAAGGGGAAATGTTATTGTAGTAACAGGAGCAGTAGTGTTATGGGTCTTGACAGTAGTATAACGACTGACAGTAATAACAAGTGCTGGAAAATTAACCGGAGAAGTGATAGTAGTAACAGGAGCAGTAGTGTTATTGGTCTTAGCAGTAGTAAAACAAATTACAGTAATAACAGGTGCAGCTTGAGTAACCGGAGAAGTGATTGTAGTAACAGAAGCAGTAGTGTTATGGGTCTTGGCAATAGTAAAACAAAAGAAAGTAATAACAGAAGCAGCAGAAGTAACAGGAGAAGTGATAGTAGAAACAGCAGTAGTAGTGTTATGGGTCTTAGCAATAGTAGCAGGATTGACAATAATAATAGGTGCAGATGAAGTAACCGGAGAAATGAAAAAGTAACAAAAGCTGTAGTGCTTTGGGTGTTAGCAGTAGTAGCTGGAGTGACAGTAATAACAGGTGCAGCATAAAACCCCGGAGATGTCATTGTAGTAACAGGAGCAGTAGTATTAAGGGTCCTGACAGTAGTATAAAGACTGAGAGTAATAACAGGTGCAGCAGAAGTAATCGGAGATGTGATAGTAGTAACAAGAGCAGTAGTGTTATGGGTCTTAGCAGTCGTAACAGGTGTGACAGTAATAAGAGTTTCTGCATAAATAACCGGAGAAGTGATTGTAGTAACAGGAGCAGTGGTAATATGGGACTTGGCAGTTGTAAAACGAATGACAGTAATAACAGGTGCAGCATAAATAACCGGAAAAGGGATTGTAGTACCAGGAGCAGTAGTGTAATGTGTCTTGTCAGTAGTAAAACGAATGAAAGTAATAACAGGTGCAGCTGAAGTAACCGGAACAGTGTTTGTAGTAACAGCAGCAGTACTGTTATGGGTCATTGCAGTAGTAAAACGAATGACAGTAATAACAGGTGCAGCAGAGGTATAAGGAGAAGTGTTTGTAGTAACAGGAGCAGTACTGTTATGGGTCATTGCAGTAGTAAAACAAATGAAAGTAATAACAGGTGCAGCATAAATGAATGGAAAAGGGATTGTAGTAACAGGAGCAGTAGTGTAATGTGTCTTGTCAGTAGTAAAACGAATGAAAGTAATAACAGGGGCAGCTGAAGTAACCGGAACAGTGTTTGTAGTAACAGCAGCAGTACTGTTATGGGTCATTGCAGTAGTAAAACGAATGACAGTAATAACAGGTGCAGCAGAGGTATAAGGAGAAGTGTTTGTAGTAACAGGAGCAGTACTGTTATGGGTCATTGCAGTAGTAAAACAAATGAAAGTAATAACAGGTGCAGCATAAATGAATGGAAAAGGGATTGTAGTAACAGGAGCAGTAGTATTGGGTCTTGGCAGTAGTAAAACAAAAGAAAGTTATAACAGGTGCAGCAGAAGTAACAGGAGAAGTGATAGTAGTGTTATGGGTCTTGGCAGTGGTACCAGGTGTGACAGTAATAGCAGTTGCAGCATAAATAACCAGAGAAGTGATTGTAGTAACAGGAGCAGTAGTGTTATGGTTATTAGCAGTAGTAAAACAAATGACAGTTATAACAGGTGCAGCTTAGGTAACCGGAAAAGTGATTGTAGTAACATGTGCAGTAGTGTTATGGATTTCAGCAGAGTAAAACGAATGACAGTAATAACAAGTGAAGCAAGTGTAACCGGAGAAGTGATTGTAGTAACAGGAGCAGTAGTGTATGGGTCTCAGTAGTAGTAAAACGAATGACAGTAATAACAGGTGCAGCTGAAGTAACAGGAAAAGTGATTGTAGTAACTGATGCAGTAGTGTATGGGTCTTAGCAGTAGTAAAACGAATGACAGTAATAACAGGTGCAGCAGAAAAAACCGGAGAAGTGATATTTTTAACAGGGTCATTATTGTTATGAGTCTTAGTAGTAGTAACAGGAGTGACAGTAATACCAGGTGCAGCTTAATTATTTGGAGGAGTGATAATAGTAACAGAAGCAGTAGTGTCATGGGTCTTAGCAGTAGTAACAGGAGTGACAGTAAAAACAGGTGCAGCAAAAATATACGGAAAACTGTTTGTAGTAACAGACACAATAGTGTTATGGTTCTTGGCAGTAGAAAATACCGAAAAAAATGATTGTAGTAACAGAAGCAATAGTGTTATGGGTCTTGGCAGTAGTATAACGAATGACAGTAATGACAGGTGCTGCAGAAGTAACCGGAGAAGTGATTGTAGTAACAGGAGCATTAGTGTTATGGGTCTCAGCAGTAGTAAAACGAATGACAGTAATAACAGTTGAAGCAAGTGTAAACGAAGACGTGATTGTAGTAACAGGAGCAGTAGAGTTATGGGTCCTAGCAGTAGTAAAACGAATAACAGTAATAACAGTTGCAGCTGAAGTAACCGGAGAAGTGATTGTAGTAACACAAGCAGTAGTGTTATTGGACCTGGCAGTAATAAAACGAATGAAAGTAATAACAGAGCAGCTGAAGTAACCGGAAAAGTTATTGTAGTATCAGGAGCAGTAGTGTTATGGTTCTTCTCAGTAGTATTACGAATGAAAGTAATAACAGGTGCAGCAGAAGTAACCGGAGAAGTGATATTAGTAACAGGAGCAGTAGTGTTATTGCTCTTAGCAGTAGTAACAGGAGTGATGGTAATAACAGGTGCAGCAGAAATGACCGGAAAAAATTATTGTAGTAACAGAAGCAATAGTGTTATGGGTCTTGGCAATAGTATAACGAATGACAGTAATGACTGGTGCAGCTTGAGTAACCGGAGAAGTGATTGTAGTAACAGATGCAGTAGTGTTATGGGTCTCAGTAGTAGTAAAACGAATGAAAATAATAACAGGAGCCGCATTAATAACCGGAAAAAGGATTGTAGTAACAAGAGCAGTAGTGTTATGGTTCTTGGCAGTAGTAAAAAAAAAGAAAGTAATAACAGAAGCAGCAGAAGTAACCGGAGAAGTGATAGTAGCAACAGAAGCAGTAGTGTTATGGGCCTTAGCAGTAGTAAAACGATTGTAAGCAATAACAGGTGTAGCATAAATAACCAGAAAAAGGTATGTAGTAACAGAAGCAGTAGTGTTATGGGTCTTGGCAGTAGTAAAACGAATGAAAGTAATACCAGGTGCAGCATAAAAAACCGGAAAATTGATTGTTGTAACACAGGCAGAAGTGTTAAGTATCTTCTCAGTAGTAAAACGAATGAAAGTAATAACATGTGCAGCAGAAGTCCCCGGAGAAGTGATATTAGTAACAGGAGCAGTAGTGTTATTTGTCTTAGCAGTAGTAACAGAAGTGACAGTAGTAACAGGGGCAGCATAAATAACCGGAGAAGTGATTGTTGTAACAGGAGCAGTAGTACTATGGGTCTTGACAGTAGTATAAAGACTGAGAGTAATAACAGCTGCTGCAAAAATAACCGGAGAAGTGATATTTTTAACAGGGTCAGTATTGTTATGAGTCTTAGCAGTAATAATAGGAGTGACAGTAATAACAGGTGCAGTATAATTAACCGGATAAGTGATTGTAAAAACAGAAGGAGTAGTGTCATGGGTCTTAGCCGTAGTAACAGGAGTGGCAGTAAATAACAGGTGCAGCATACATAACCGGAGAAGTGATTGTAGTAACAGAAGCAATAATGTTATGGTTCTTAGCAGTAGTAAAACGAATGACAGTTATAACAGGTGCAGCTGAAGTAACCGGAGAAGTGATAGTAGTGTTATGGGTCTTAGCCGTAGTAACAGGAGTGGCAGTAAATAACAGGTGCAGCATACATAACCGGAGAAGTGATTGTAGTAACAGAAGCAATAATGTTATGGTTCTTAGCAGTAGTAAAACGAATGACAGTTATAACAGGTGCAGCTGAAGTAACCGGAGAAGTGATAGTAGTGTTATGGGTCTTAGCCGTAGTAACAGGAGCAGTAGTGTTATGGGTCTTAGCAGTAGTAAAACGAATGACAGTAATAACAGGGGCAGCTGAAGTAACCGGAAAAGTTTTTGTAGTAACAGGAGCAGTAGTGTTATGAGTTTTAGCAGTAGTAACAGGAGTGACAGTAAATAACAGGTGCAGCATACATAACCGGAGAAGTGATTGTAGTAACAGAAGCAATAATGTTATGGTTCTTAGCAGTAGTAAAACAAATGACAGTAATAAGAGGTGCAGCTTGAGTAACTGGAAAATTGATTGTAATAACATTCGCAATAGTGTTATGGGTCTCACCAGTAGTAAAACGAATGACAGTAATAACAGGTGCAGCTGAAGTAACTGGAAAAGTTATTGTAGTAACAGAAGCAGTAGTATTATTGGGCCTGGCAGTAATAAAACGAATGAAAGTAATAACAGGGGCAGCTGAAGTAACTGGAAAAGTTATTGTAGTAAGAGAAGCAGTAGTGCTTTGTGTCTGAGCAGTAGTAGCTGGAGTGACAGTAATAACAGGTGCAGCATAAATAATCGGAGATGTGATTGTAGTAACAGGAGCAGTAGTACTATGGGTCTTGACAGTAGTATAAAGACTGAGAGTAATAACAGGTGCTGCAAAAGTAACCGGAGAAGTCATATTTTTAACATGTTCAGTATTGTTATGAGTCGTAGCAATAGTAACAGGAGTGACAGTAATAACAGGTGCAGAAAAAAATACGGAGAAATGTTTGTAGTAACCGACCCCTGTCATGGGTCTTGGCAGTAGTAAACTGAATGAAAGTAATATCAGGGGCAGCTGAAGTAACCGAAGAAATTATTGTAGTAACAGGAGCAGTACTGTTATGGGTCTTGGCCGTAGTTAAACGAATGAAAGTAATAACAGGTGCAGCATAAATAAACGGAAAATTGATTGTAGTAGCAGGAGCTGTAGTGTTGTGAGTCTTGGCAGTAGTAAAACAAAAGTAAGTTATAGCAGGTGCTGCAGAAGTAACAGGAGAAGTGTTAGTAGTAACAGGAGCAGTAGTGTTAATTGTCTTAGCAGTAGTAACAGGTGTTACACTAATAACAGGTGCAGCATAAATAAACGGAAAATTGATTGTAGTAGCAGGAGCTGTAGTGTTATGAGTCTTGGCAGTAGTAAAACAAAAGTAAGTTATAGCAGGTGCAGCAGAAGTAACAGGAGAAGTGTTAGTAGTAACAGGAGCAGTAGTGTTAATTGTCTTAGCAGTAGTAACAGGGGTGACACTAATAACAGGTGCAGCATATATAACCGGAGAAGTGATTGTAGTAATAGGAGCAGTAGTGTTATGGGTCTTAGCAGTAGTAAAACAAATGACTGTAATAACAGGTGCAGCTTTAGTAACCGGAGAAGTGACTGTAGTAACAAGCGCGGTAGTGGTATGGGTCTCAACAGTAGTACAACCAAAGACAGTTATAACAGGTGTAGTAGATGTAACCGGAGAAGTGATTGTAGTAACAAGAACAGTAGTGTAATAGGCTTTAGCATTAGTAACAGGAGTTACAGTAATAACAAGTGCAGCAGAAGTAACCGGAGAAGTGATAGTAGTAACAGGAGCAATAGTGATATGGGTCTTAGCAGTAGTAGCAAGAGTGACAGTAATAACAGGTGCAGCAGAAGTAACCGGAAACGTTATTCTAGTAACAGGAGCAGTAGTTTTATTGGTCTTAGCAGTAGTAACAGGAGTGACAGTAATCACAGGTGCAGCAGAAGTAACCGGAGTAGTCATAGTAGTAATAGAAGCAAAAGTGTCATGGGTCTTAGCAGTAGTAACAAGAGTGACAGTAATAACAGGTGCAGCAGAAGTAACCGGAGAAGTGATAGTAGTAACAGTAACAGTAGTTTTATAAGTCTTAGCAGTAGTAAATCGAATGACGTTATTAACAGGTGTAGTAGATGTAACCGGAGAAGTGATAGTAGTAACAGTAGAAGTAGTATTATAAGTCTTAGCAGTAGTAAATCGAATGACGTTATTAACAGGTGTAGTAGATGTAACCGGAGAAGTGATAGTAGTAACAGTAGAAGTAGTATTATAAGTCTTAGCAGTAGTAAATCGAATGACGTTAATAACAGGTGTAGTAGATGTAACCGGAGAAGTGATAGTAGTAACAGTAGAAGTAGTATTATAAGTCTTAGCAGTAGTAAATCGAATGACGTTAATAACAGGTGTAGTAGATGTAACCGGAGAAGTGATTGTAGTGAAAAGAACAGTAGTGTTATGGGCTCTAGCATTAGAAACAGGAGTTACAGTAATAACAAGTGCAGCAGAAGTAACCGGAGAAGTGATAGTATTAACAGGAGCAGTCGTTTTATGGGTTTTAGCAGTAGTAAATGAAATGACGTTACTAACTGGTGCAGTAGAAGTAACCGGAGAGTTGATTGTAGTAACAAGAGCAGTAGTGTTATGGGTCTTAGCAGTAGTAACAGGAGTGCCAGTAATGACAGGTGCTGCAGAAGTAACCGGAGAAGTCATAGTAGTAACAGTAGCAGTAGTGTATGGGTCTTAGCAGTAGTAAAACGAATGACAGTAATAAAAGGTGCAGCTGAAGTAACCGGAGAAGAGATAGTAGTAATAGGAGCAGTAGTTTTATGGGTCTTAGCAGTAGTAACAGGAGTGCCAGTAATGACAGGTGCTGCAGAAGTAACCGGAGAAGTCATAGTAGTAACAGTAGCAGTAGTGTATGGGTCTTAGCAGTAGTAAAACGAATGACAGTAATAAAAGGTGCAGCTGAAGTAACCGGAGAAGAGATAGTAGTAATAGGAGCAGTAGTGTTATGGGTTTTAGCAGTAGTAAAACGAATGACGGTAATAACAGGTGCAGCAGAAGTAGCCGGAGAATTAATAGTAGTTACAGCAACAGTAGTGTTATGGGTCTTAGCAGTAGTAACAGGAATGACAGTAATAACATGTGCAGCCTAAATAACCAGAGATGTGATTGTAGTAACAGGAGCAGTAGTAATGTGGGCCATAGTATTAGTAAAACGAATGACAGTAAAAACAGATGTAGCATAAATAACTGGAGATGGTATTGTTGTTGCAGGAGCAGTAGTAACAGGAGCAGTAGTGTTATGGGTCTTAGCAGTAGGAAGAAGAGTGACAGTATTAACAGGTGCAGCAGAAGTAATCGCAGAAGTGATTGTAGTACCAGGAGCAATAGTGTTATGGGTCTTAGCTGTAGTAAATCGAATGACGTTATTAACAGGTGCTGTAGAAGTAACCGGAGAAGTGATTGTAGTAACAAGAGCAGTAGTGTTATGGGTCTTAGCAATAGTAACAGAAGTAACAGTAATAACAGGTGCAGCCGAAGTAACCGGAGAAGTAATAGTAGTAACAGGAGTGACAGTAATAACAGGTGCATCATAAATAACCGGAAAATGTGATTGTAGTAACAGGAACAGTAGTGATATGGGTCTTAGCAGTAGTAAAACGAATAACAGTAATAACAGGTGCAGCCGAAGTAACCGGAGAAGTAATAGTAGTAACAGGAGTGACAGTAATAACAGGTGCATCATAAATAACCGGAAAATGTGATTGTAGTAACAGGAACAGTAGTGATATGGGTCTTAGCAGTAGTAAAACGAATGAAAGTATTAACAGGGGCAGCATAAATAACCGGAGAAATGATTGTAGTAACAGAAGCAGTAGTGTTATGGGTCTTGGCAGTAGTAAATCGAATGACGTTAAAAACAGGTTCAGTAGAAGTAACCGGAGAAGTGATTGTAGTAACAAGAGCAGTAGTGTTATGGGTCTTGGCAGTAGTAACAGGAGTTACAGTAATAACAAGTGCAGCTGAAGTAACCGGAGAAGTGATTGTAGTAACAGAAGCAGTAGTGTTTTGGGTATTAGCAGTAGTAACAGGAGTGATAGTAGTAACAGGTGCAGCTGAAGTAATCGGAAAAGTGATACTAGTAACAGGGGCAGTAGTGTTATGGGTCTTGGCAGTAGTAACAGGAGTGACAGTAATAACAGGTGGAGCAGAAGTAACCGGAGAAGTGATAGTATTAATAGTAGCAGTAATGGTATGGGTCTTAGCAGTAGCAACAGGAGTGACAGTAATAACAGTTGCCGCTGAAGTAACCAGAGAAGTGATACTAGTAACAGGGGCAGTAGTGTTATGGATCTTAGCAGTAGTAACAATATTGACAGTAATAACAGGTGCAGCAGAAGTAACCGGAGAAGTGATAGTAGTATCAGGAGCAGTAGTGTTATGGGTCTTAGCAGTAGTAACAGGAGTGACAGTAATAACAGGTGGAGCAGAAGTAACCGGAGAAGTGATAGTATTAATAGTAGCAGTAATGGTATGGGTCTTAGCAGTAGCAACAGGAGTGACAGTAATAACAGTTGCCGCTGAAGTAACCAGAGAAGTGATACTAGTAACAGGGGCAGTAGTGTTATGGATCTTAGCAGTAGTAACAATATTGACAGTAATAACAGGTGCAGCAGAAGTAACCGGAGAAGTGATTGTAGTAACAGGAGCAGTAGTTTTATGGTCTTAGCAGTAGTAAATCGAATGACATTAATAACTGGTGCAGTAGAAGTAACCGGAGAATTGATTGTAGTAACAAGAACAGTAATGTTATGGGTCTTAGCAGTAGCAACAGGAGTGACAGTAATAACAGGTGCAGCAGAAGTAACCGGAGAAGTGATTGTAGTAACAGGAGCAGTAGTTTTATGGTCTTTGCAGTAGTAAATCGAATGACACTAATAACAGGTGCAGCAGATGTAACCGGAGATGTGATAGTAGTAACAGGAGTAGTATTGGTATGGGTCTTAGCAGTAGTAACAGGAGTGACAGTAATAACAGGTGCAGGAGACGTAACCGGAAATGTGATAGTTGTAACAGGAGCAGTAGTGGTATGGGTCCTAGAGGTAGTATAACGACTGGTAGTAATAACAGGTGCAGCATAAATAACCGGAGAAGTTATTGTTTGTACAGGAGCAGTAGTAACAGGAGTGACAGTAATAACAGGTGCAACTGGAGTAACCGGAGAAGTGATAGTAGTGACAGGAACAGTAGTGTTATAGGTCTTAGCTGTAAAAACAGGTGTGACAGTAATAATAGGAGTATCATATAGAAATATGTATATATATTTTTCAAAGTCTTATTGCGTTACTTAAGTATTAAGTGGTTAGGGTTTTTCTTACCTTCGTGTGCGTGGATGAATGTATCTAATAGATAGATTCCATCACAGGTGTAGTCTAGGACCCACCAAAGGACAGGCACGGCGTTGTTAAGCTCCCAGAAGACTCCTCTCCCAATCACGAAAACTAGGTTATAGAAAATGGCGCAAGTGACCAACGCCAACCACTAAACAGAATCAAAATACTTGAGAATATAAAACAAAATGCTTATTTTTCAAAGTGCTATTTATATTATTAGAATATCTTTACAGATAATAAGTATTTAGTTATAGGTTGTTGCAATTACTTTACAATATTGGTATAATAATACATTTCTACTGTAATTGTTAGACTATTTGACCTTGTAGTGGAAAGGCATTGTTGGATCCACTGCGAAGGCATTTCCCCAACAACAGCTGTTGGCAATGTCTTCTGTATCTACCCGCTTAAACTTGGCTGCGAACCAGTCCGGAGGTCTGGACCCAGCTTCTTGGCCGTGAACTCTTCTTGAAGAACATCTTGACTGAGGTCAACAAAATATAATTATTCACAAAACTAAGCTCAAACTTTATTTGTCAGAATTTAAAACTAATTTTAGTAAAAGCATTAAGCATATACTTCTTTGCTTGATATACCTTCATGTTGTTCGATTCGTCACTATTTAAAGCTTGTGACAAACTAATACAAATTCACAAACAGTGAATTAACAAACAATTGCATTGGTTAAATAAATGAAATGTTTATTGCTATAGCTAAGTAATTTCAGTTTCCGCAAATTATTTAACTTTATTTGTGAAAAAAGTTTTTAAATTTTATTTTTAATAATATATTTTCTAAACTGTTAATTTATTTATGCGCAAAACAAATTGCAAAAATATTTTGACGTTTCTAATTAGGAAGTAAATATTCACTAGTGTAGCTCACTAATTTATAAACACTTGCAATAAAAATTCTTGATAAGGTTTTATTATAAACTTTGTTGAAATTAATTTCAAGTAAAACATTTTAAGTAAAAATGTTTTCTGCTGTTAAGATAGTTGTAATGGAAAAAGAGAATCGGTATTAGTTAAAGGTTAATGGAAAACGGACTATCAGTGTGTTCTAAATAACATTATTAAAACCTTTGCAAGTTTTCATACGTTTCAAAAACTGTTTTACATGTAATGAAGAAATAATTTAGTATTTTCTTCCAAAAGAAAAAAAAAGTTAAACTTATAACTTATAAAAAAACTATTACCCTATTGATCATTAAATTACACAAAAAGAGATACAAAGAACAATTTCTCGCTGCTAATATATCATGAGATCTCTTACATTGTACCTCCCGAACAACTAAGGAAAGTTTGGAAAAATGTGGAAATTACATTAATAAAAGTAGGAGAAATTATTCTCTGTGTAACAAATAACGGATTTCAAATTCATTAAGGAGAAATTTGTAATACGAGTTAAATACAAGGTAGCTTCTATCCACTTTCTTATTTCATAGTATAACTGAACGAACAGTTGTAATGAACATTTTGACATTAAAGAATAAGATATATCTGATTAAAAAAAAAAAAAAATACTGACTATGAAAGAAATTTGAAGATTGAAATACGTAAAACCTTGGAACAAAATCAAGGATTAGATTGAAGGTAGTAAGGTCTAACCTTTACATTTAAATTGTATGCTCAAGGAAATGTTTCCAATATTGTGCAAAGAAAGAAAAACGCAATATATGAAAAGTATTAGAAAGTGGCTGAGAAGCGGTGAGAGGAAAAAAATTGAGAAAAGTCTTACGACCTTGTGACTGTTTTTCTGATTTTGTACTCAACTAGGAATAAAATGTACTGCTTTGTAATATAAGAGAGGCTTAGGGTTAAGGAAATCAAAAGTAAAGCAAAACGTGCTATCGGATAATAATTCAACAATGACGAGAATTCATTAATAAATTGGAGAATGAATCCCATATAACCAAAAACAACTACAACAATAAATAATCATGTTAAGTAGGATCTTAAAAGCTCTGTCATCAAAGTAGTATATTGCTAATAGGATTGTAAACCACCGTCAAAGCAGTATATAGAAACTCATGGGCTCAGAGATGGAACATCGAAAGACAAATTGGATCAGGTTCAAGGAACTTACAAACGAATTGTTGAACCTAGCTCTAATTACTGAATCGCCAGAGTCAACCGTTAGCAACTTCAACTCTGCTCTCCTGGAATGCGCTCAAAAATCAATACCTCGAGGTCAAGTCAGGCAATATAAACCTTTTTGGAATGCGACTCTGACATACCGCGATAAAGCTAGGTATAAAGCAGAAAAATCGATTTCAAAATAAGATATTATCTTACTAAAAAAGAGCCAGGAAAAACTAAACCAAGAAATAAAAAGCTCAAAGCGAACTGCCTTTAGAAACTTTATAAGCAAGCTGGACTTTAGGAAAGATGGGGCTAAGGCCCACAGGTATATCTCCTACCTTAATAATGATTGTGAACAAAACCAACTCCAGCCCCTCATCTGTTGTAAGAAAACTCTCAGTAATGTGAAAGACATTGCAAATGCTCTTTGTAAACCCTTTGATAATACCAAATGCACACCCTGTAACAGCTCATCAAAATTTCATATCCAGAGGCAAGGCATACCCCACGGGGCAGTAATTTCATGTAGATTGTTCAACCTTACGATAAATGACGTCATAGACACCATGCATGCCATACCTGGTATCCGAGCCCTGTTGTATGCTGACGATCTTCTCTTGTGGGCCAGCAGCAGTAACATCACTGCTCTGCAGAAGTGTATGAATGATGCTTTGCTGAGACTTGGAAAATGGGCAGAGAATAATGCCGTGACCGTAAACACATCGTCCAACTTTTCTCACTCTACACAAAAATTCCAAAGGTGAGCTTAACATATAAGAACTCAATGTTGTCTAGCAGCGATATTTCAAGATACTTGGGAGTTGCATTGGATCCATGTATGTCATGGAAACCACACATTGCCCAGTGTGTTGAAAAGGCTATAAAAAGAACAAGATTACTCAAGAGACTAACAGCTACTACTTGGGGAGCTAACCAAGATGTTTTAAAGACTGCCTACAAGTCATATATATGACCAATCTTAGAATATGGTACCGAGGTGACAGTCACGGCCAGTAAATGCACCACAAATTTACTTGATTTTGCTCAAAACAATGTCTTACGAGTGATAACTGGAGCTGCCAAGTCCACTCCTATTGCTGCAATTTAGGGTCAAACAGAGTGAACCACTACAGATACGCAGGGAGATGAAAGCCCTATGTTTTTGGGAGCGATTTAAAGGAACAAACAAATCTTGGGACGAGTACCATAAACCCACAGCTTGTCTGTTACCAGGATCTTTATAAGAAGTATGAAGTCACTCCCGGAGAACCAGCTCCACTTACTGCTTTTCAGGAATGCTTCCAGGAGCTCCCTGAGGCAGAGCTCGTCCTAACAGATCATTACTTGCCGAAGCATGCATCTTCGGATCAGGAGCTTAGAAGTGCAGCCCTCCGAACTATCAATGAAAAATACCCTGCACCAGAACGGCTCCAGGTTTACACAGATGGTTCATCCATACCTGCATCAGGTGAAACAGGTGCTGTATACTACTGCTCATGTTTTGAGGGATTGTCTGCTATCGGGGTCCACCTTAGCAACTATGACTGTGAGGTAGCTGCCATATATGGTGGAGCAATAGAACTTGAGAACCTGACTGCTCCGGGTAGGGCCGATTTCCTTGTTGACTCTAAGACCGTCATCATGAATCTCTCTGGGAACTCACGGACCGACTGTAGTAGAACAAAAGAATGTAGAAGAAAACAAAATGCTCTCATTAATGCCGGGTGGGTACTTAATTTCCAGTGGATCCCGAGCCATGTAAACATCACTGGCCATGAAAAGGCTGATCAACTAGCAAAGCAAGGAACAAGCCTCCCCCAGCCCGAGCATCTGAGTTCACTACATTCCTCCAGGTCCCTAATAAAGACGTCCACTAAACAATGGAACCAAGGTCGATTGAGGGAGCTCTCAGCAGGAAAACGGTGGGTAAGTCTTGTGATGGGTAGACCAATTGACCAAACTTGCCCCGATCTGTTAGCGTTTCAGCTTTCAGATTGAAGACCGGTCATGATAACCTTGCTGCGCTCCTCCATGTGCTACCAACCCCAGAGTGTCTGCTGTGTGGTGGTGAACTTATGGATGCCCAACACCTAAATGATTGCACAGCCTTGGACCGGACCCAGGATTACTGCAGTCCCATCTTCAGGAATGCCCATCTCTACTGGTCATCGGGTCGTCAAATTGGTCAACTCCCAAGGGTGGGCGTTGGCTAGTAAGTAGTATGTAAGGATTATAATATAATTTTATAACCCTTAAATACAGAACATTTAGAACAAACTTTAAAAATCCAGAGAAAGATTCAATATCAATAAATTATAATAGTTGAATTTGTAGAATATCAAACTCACGAAGTATTTGGACTATCAACTGACCGAATCTTTCGGTAGAAGTGAGTCAGAGATTTAACTAGGCTTTTTTTGTAATCTTACACAGTAAGATTATTTCAATTAAACTGTTAGCAATTAAACTACCATTAAACTGGAAAATATTTATTACCTTTAAAAGATACGAAGACAAGCCAAACCTTCCGAAAAGATCTGAAATAAAAACAGGTGAACATCGCAGATGAGATCTAAAACTAAGACAGGTGCTGATCCTGGACTGGTTGTAGTTTATGTTACTATGGTGCTGATACTTGCAGTTCTGCGATAGTAAAATCAAGTTGAATAATATAAAACCAACTGCTTTTCTAATCACTGGATATGTTGTAGTTAATGTTGCTGTGGTGCTGATACTTCCAGTTCTGCGATAGTAAAATCAAGTTGAATAAGAAGTGTTGTTACCTGCCACTACATTAACTTACACACAATCCTTATACATGTACAGGATTGACATGTAGTATTGGTTTTATGTCAAGCCATTGAGGAGCAGAAAAGTCATGCTGCACATTCAGAGTAACTTAAAATTGAAATCGAATTTAAAGTTTTTCTTTGAACAGGTCTGTGGGACATGATGTGCTGGTTAGGTGAGCCACGCAGCATCACTCTGGCCTTAAAGTATCTCTATCTTCCTTAATCTTATCTTTTCACACTTATCATAAACCTTGTAGACAAACCAACAGTTTGGTCAATAAACACTAATTGTTTTTGGTATTGTATTGTCTAGCAGAAAACCACTCAAGAAAATAATGTTGGGTAGTGTTTTTTTTTTAATATACAAAATCACAAATCAGATGTGGGAAAAACAGCCTAAGCAATAAATTACAAATTCTCTCACAAAGTGACCGCAAGAACTTTGTTTTGTTTCTTTTAATAAAATTGACAATCCGTATATTATTGCATAACTTGGTCAAATTTATGGTAACTTTAAAAATGCGTTCTTATTGATAAAAGACTTTTTAAACTAAAGTAAAGTGTGCGGGAGAAACTATCGTTTCATAAAGGATAATAGGTAAAAGAAAAATTCAACTTTTGCGATATTTAGAGGAAACTGAATACGTCAAGGTTAAAGTTTAACTAATAGTAATTTGAAATGATATTACATCAAACGGTGTTTAGAATGTTCCATTTTTAGTTCTTTTAGGACGATGAAAATAACTAATTGGAAATCCAGATAATTTAAATCCGGAATTTATATCATTTTCAGACAGCTAGGTATTTTTCTCCATTCTTTACAATGAATCATGCAGAAGTTCACCTGCTTTTGACAATTGATTGATGACCTTTAGATAATTCTTTTTAAAATATTTAAAAATTATTTGATAACTAAGTTAGAATAGAAAAAATTCATCCGTATGTAGCAAAACATGTATTTATATTTAGATTTACACTATTTAAGCATAGCGTCTTACACAGTTTACAAATAATAACAAAAATTATGCAGACCCGTGTTTATAGTCACTACTGTGATAAAGGAGGGTATTCATCCCATTTATAATATTTTACAATACCCTAAAAACTTTATTTATATCTTGTTTATAACGTTAATTTTTAAAGGAATTGTTCTGTTCGAAAAAAGAAAACAATTAGGCCTACTATTTTTCTCCAACAGGTCCTTCAATTAGGCCTAAGTCTCGTTCTTATGCATTTTCCTTTTTTTGTTAGAGAGATACAGACATACAGAACGAGGATGATATTGTATAGACAGAGAGATACAGATATACAGAACGAGGATGACATTGTATAGACAGAGAGATACAGACATACAGAACGAGGATGATATTGTATAGACAGAGAGATACAGATATACAGAACGAGGATGACATTGTATAGACAGAGAGATACAGACATACAGAACGAGGATGATATTGTATAGACAGAGAGATACAGACATACAGAACGAGGATGATATTGTATAGACAGAGAGATACAGACATACAGAACGAGGATGATATTGTATAGACAGAGAGATACAGACATACAGAACGAGGATGATATTGTATAGACAGAGAGATACAGACATACAGAACGAGGATGATATTGTATAGACAGAGAGATACAGACATACAGAACGAGGATGATATTGTATAGACAGAGAGATACAGACATACAGAACGAGGATGATATTGTATAGACAGAGAGATACAGATATACAGAACGAGGATGATATTGTATAGACAGAGAGATACAGACATACAGAACGAGGATGATATTGTATAGACAGAGAGATACAGACATACAGAACGAGGATGATATTGTATAGACAGAGAGATACAGACATACAGAACGAGGATGATATTGTATAGACAGAGAGATACAGACATACAGAACGAGGATGATATTGTATAGACAGAGAGATACAGACATACAGAACGAGGATGATATTGTATAGACAGAGAGATACAGACATACAGAACGAGGATGATATTGTATAGACAGAGAGATACAGACATACAGAACGAGGATGATATTGTATAGACAGAGAGATACAGACATACAGAACGAGGATGATATTGTATAGACAGAGAGATACAGACATACAGAACGAGGATGATATTGTATAGACAGAGAGATACAGACATACAGAACGAGGATGATATTGTATAGACAGAGAGATACAGACATACAGAACGAGGATGATATTGTATAGACAGAGAGATACAGACATACAGAACGAGGATGATATTGTATAGACAGAGAGATACAGACATACAGAACGAGGATGATATTGTATAGACAGAGAGATACAGACATACAGAACGAGGATGATATTGTATAGACAGAGAGATACAGACATACAGAACGAGGATGATATTGTATAGACAGAGAGATACAGACATACAGAACGAGGATGATATTGTATAGACAGAGAGATACAGACATACAGAACGAGGATGATATTGTATAGACAGAGAGATACAGACATACAGAACGAGGATGATATTGTATAGACAGAGAGATACAGACATACAGAACGAGGATGATATTGTATAGACAGAGAGATACAGACATACAGAACGAGGATGATATTGTATAGACAGAGAGATACAGATATACAGAACGAGGATGATATTGTATAGACAGAGAGATACAGACATACAGAACGAGCATGATATTGTATAGACAGAGAGATACAGACATACAGAACGAGGATGATATTGTATAGACAGAGAGATACAGACATACAGAACGAGGATGACATTGTATAGACAGAGAGATACAGACATACAGAACGAGGATGATATTGTATAGACAGAGAGATACAGACATACAGAACGAGGATGATATTGTATAGACAGAGAGATACAGATATACAGAACGAGGATGATATTGTATAGACAGAGAGATAAAGACATACAGAACGAGGATGATATTGTATAGACAGAGAGATACAGATATACAGAACGAGGATGACATTGTATAGACAGAGAGATACAGACATACAGAACGAGGATGATATTGTATAGACAGAGAGATACAGACATACAGAACGAGGATGATATTGTATAGACAGAGAGATACAGATATACAGAACGAGGATGATATTGTATAGACAGAGAGATACAGACATACAGAACGAGGATGATATTGTATAGACAGAGAGATACAGACATACAGAACGAGGATGATATTGTATAGACAGAGAGATACAGACATACAGAACGAGGATGATATTGTATAGACAGAGAGATACAGACATACAGAACGAGGATGATATTGTATAGACAGAGAGATACAGACATACAGAACGAGGATGATATTGTATAGACAGAGAGATACAGACATACAGAACGAGGATGATATTGTATAGACAGAGAGATACAGACATACAGAACGAGGATGATATTGTATAGACAGAGAGATACAGACATACAGAACGAGGATGATATTGTATAGACAGAGAGATACAGACATACAGAACGAGGATGATATTGTATAGACAGAGAGATACAGACACACAGAACGAGGATGATATTGTATAGACAGAGAGATACAGACATACAGAACGAGGATGATATTGTATAGACAGAGAGATACAGATATACAGAACGAGGATGATATTGTATAGACAGAGAGATACAGATATACAGAACGAGGATGATATTGTATAGACAGAGAGATACAGACATACAGAACGAGGATGATATTGTATAGACAGAGAGATACAGATATACAGAACGAGGATGATATTGTATAGACAGAGAGATACAGACATACAGAACGAGGATGATATTGTATAGACAGAGAGATACAGATATACAGAACGAGGATGATATTGTATAGACAGAGAGATACAGACATACAGAACGAGGATGATATTGTATAGACAGAGAGATACAGACATACAGAACGAGGATGATATTGTATAGACAGAGAGATACAGACATACAGAACGAGGATGATATTGTATAGACAGAGAGATACAGATATACAGAACGAGGATGATATTGTATAGACAGAGAGATACAGACATACAGAACGAGGATGATATTGTATAGACAGAGAGATACAGACATACAGAACGAGGATGACATTGTATAGACAGAGAGATACAGACATACAGAACGAGGATGATATTGTATAGACAGAGAGATACAGACATACAGAACGAGGATGATATTGTATAGACAGAGAGATACAGATATACAGAACGAGGATGATATTGTATAGACAGAGAGATACAGACATACAGAACGAGGATGATATTGTATAGACAGAGAGATACAGACATACAGAACGAGGATGATATTGTATAGACAGAGAGATACAGACATACAGAACGAGGATGATATTGTATAGACAGAGAGATACAGATATACAGAACGAGGATGATATTGTATAGACAGAGAGATACAGACATACAGAACGAGGATGATATTGTATAGACAGAGAGATACAGACATACAGAACGAGGATGACATTGTATAGACAGAGAGATACAGACATACAGAACGAGGATGATATTGTATAGACAGAGAGATACAGATATACAGAACGAGGATGATATTGTATAGACAGAGAGATACAGACATACAGAACGAGGATGATATTGTATAGACAGAGAGATACAGATATACAGAACGAGGATGACATTGTATAGACAGAGAGATACAGACATACAGAACGAGGATGATATTGTATAGACAGAGAGATACAGATATACAGAACGAGGATGATATTGTATAGACAGAGAGATACAGACATACAGAACGAGGATGATATTGTATAGACAGAGAGATACAGACATACAGAACGAGGATGATATTGTATAGACAGAGAGATACAGATATACAGAACGAGGATGATATTGTATAGACAGAGAGATACAGACATACAGAACGAGGATGATATTGTATAGACAGAGAGATACAGACATACAGAACGAGGATGATATTGTATAGACAGAGAGATACAGACATACAGAACGAGGATGATATTGTATAGACAGAGAGATACAGATATACAGAACGAGGATGATATTGTATAGACAGAGAGATACAGACATACAGAACGAGGATGATATTGTATAGACAGAGAGATACAGACATACAGAACGAGGATGACATTGTATAGACAGAGAGATACAGACATACAGAACGAGGATGATATTGTATAGACAGAGAGATACAGACATACAGAACGAGGATGATATTGTATAGACAGAGAGATACAGACATACAGAACGAGGATGATATTGTATAGACAGAGAGATACAGACATACAGAACGAGGATGATATTGTATAGACAGAGAGATACAGACATACAGAACGAGGATGATATTGTATAGACAGAGAGATACAGACATACAGAACGAGGATGATATTGTATAGACAGAGAGATACAGACATACAGAACGAGGATGATATTGTATAGACAGAGAGATACAGATATACAGAACGAGGATGATATTGTATAGACAGAGAGATACAGACATACAGAACGAGGATGATATTGTATAGACAGAGAGATACAGATATACAGAACGAGGATGACATTGTATAGACAGAGAGATACAGACATACAGAACGAGGATGATATTGTATAGACAGAGAGATACAGACATACAGAACGAGGATGATATTGTATAGACAGAGAGATACAGATATACAGAAAGAGGATGATATTGTATAGACAGAGAGATACAGACATACAGAACGAGGATGATATTGTATAGACAGAGAGATACAGACATACAGAACGAGGATGATATTGTATAGACAGAGAGATACAGACATACAGAACGAGGATGATATTGTATAGACAGAGAGATACAGATATACAGAACGAGGATGATATTGTATAGACAGAGAGATACAGACATACAGAACGAGGATGATATTGTATAGACAGAGAGATACAGACATACAGAACGAGGATGATATTGTATAGACAGAGAGATACAGACATACAGAACGAGGATGATATTGTATAGACAGAGAGATACAGACATACAGAACGAGGATGATATTGTATAGACAGAGAGATACAGACATACAGAACGAGGATGATATTGTATAGACAGAGAGATACAGACACACAGAACGAGGATGATATTGTATAGACAGAGAGATACAGACATACAGAACGAGGATGATATTGTATAGACAGAGAGATACAGATATACAGAACGAGGATGATATTGTATAGACAGAGAGATACAGATATACAGAACGAGGATGATATTGTATAGACAGAGAGATACAGACATACAGAACGAGGATGATATTGTATAGACAGAGAGATACAGATATACAGAACGAGGATGATATTGTATAGACAGAGAGATACAGACATACAGAACGAGGATGATATTGTATAGACAGAGAGATACAGACATACAGAACGAGGATGATATTGTATAGACAGAGAGATACAGATATACAGAACGAGGATGATATTGTATAGACAGAGAGATACAGATATACAGAACGAGGATGATATTGTATAGACAGAGAGATACAGACATACAGAACGAGGATGATATTGTATAGACAGAGAGATACAGACATACAGAACGAGGATGATATTGTATAGACAGAGAGATACAGATATACAGAACGAGGATGATATTGTATAGACAGAGAGATACAGATATACAGAACGAGGATGATATTGTATAGACAGGGAGATACAGACATACAGAACGAGGATGATATTGTATAGACAGAGAGATACAGACATACAGAACGAGGATGATATTGTATAGACAGGGAGATACAGACATACAGAACGAGGATGATATTGTATAGACAGGGAGATACAGACATACAGAACGAGGATGATATTGTATAGACAGGGAGATACAGACATACAGAACGAGGATGATATTGTATAGACAGAGAGATACAGACATACAGAACGAGGATGATATTGTATAGACAGAGAGATACAGACATACAGAACGAGGATGATATTGTATAGACAGAGAGATACAGACATACAGAACGAGGATGATATTGTATAGACAGAGAGATACAGACATACAGAACGAGGATGATATTGTATAGACAGAGAGATACAGACATACAGAACGAGGATGATATTGTATAGACAGAGAGATACAGACATACAGAACGAGGATGATATTGTATAGACAGAGAGATACAGACATACAGAACGAGGATGATATTGTATAGACAGAGAGATACAGACATACAGAACGAGGATGATATTGTATAGACAGAGAGATACAGACATACAGAACGAGGATGATATTGTATAGACAGAGAGATACAGACATACAGAACGAGGATGATATTGTATAGACAGAGAGATACAGACATACAGAACGAGGATGATATTGTATAGACAGAGAGATACAGACATACAGAACGAGGATGATATTGTATAGACAGAGAGATACAGACATACAGAACGAGGATGATATTGTATAGACAGAGAGATACAGACATACAGAACGAGGATGATATTGTATAGACAGAGAGATACAGACATACAGAACGAGGATGATATTGTATAGACAGAGAGATACAGACATACAGAACGAGGATGATATTGTATAGACAGAGAGATACAGACATACAGAACGAGGATGATATTGTATAGACAGAGAGATACAGACATACAGAACGAGGATGATATTGTATAGACAGAGAGATACAGACATACAGAACGAGGATGATATTGTATAGACAGAGAGATACAGACATACAGAACGAGGATGATATTGTATAGACAGAGAGATACAGACATACAGAACGAGGATGATATTGTATAGACAGAGAGATACAGACATACAGAACGAGGATGATATTGTATAGACAGAGAGATACAGACATACAGAACGAGGATGATATTGTATAGACAGAGAGATACAGACATACAGAACGAGGATGATATTGTATAGACAGAGAGATACAGACATACAGAACGAGGATGATATTGTATAGACAGAGAGATACAGACATACAGAACGAGGATGATATTGTATAGACAGAGAGATACAGACATACAGAACGAGGATGATATTGTATAGACAGAGAGATACAGACATACAGAACGAGGATGATATTGTATAGACAGAGAGATACAGACATACAGAACGAGGATGATATTGTATAGACAGAGAGATACAGACATACAGAACGAGGATGATATTGTATAGACAGAGAGATACAGACATACAGAACGAGGATGATATTGTATAGACAGAGAGATACAGACATACAGAACGAGGATGATATTGTATAGACAGAGAGATACAGACATACAGAACGAGGATGATATTGTATAGACAGAGAGATACAGACATACAGAACGAGGATGATATTGTATAGACAGAGAGATACAGACATACAGAACGAGGATGATATTGTATAGACAGAGAGATACAGACATACAGAACGAGGATGATATTGTATAGACAGAGAGATACAGACATACAGAACGAGGATGATATTGTATAGACAGAGAGATACAGACATACAGAACGAGGATGATATTGTATAGACAGAGAGATACAGACATACAGAACGAGGATGATATTGTATAGACAGAGAGATACAGACATACAGAACGAGGATGATATTGTATAGACAGAGAGATACAGACATACAGAACGAGGATGATATTGTATAGACAGAGAGATACAGACATACAGAACGAGGATGATATTGTATAGACAGAGAGATACAGACATACAGAACGAGGATGATATTGTATAGACAGAGAGATACAGACATACAGAACGAGGATGATATTGTATAGACAGAGAGATACAGACATACAGAACGAGGATGATATTGTATAGACAGAGAGATACAGACATACAGAACGAGGATGATATTGTATAGACAGAGAGATACAGACATACAGAACGAGGATGATATTGTATAGACAGAGAGATACAGACATACAGAACGAGGATGATATTGTATAGACAGAGAGATACAGACATACAGAACGAGGATGATATTGTATAGACAGAGAGATACAGACATACAGAACGAGGATGATATTGTATAGACAGAGAGATACAGACATACAGAACGAGGATGATATTGTATAGACAGAGAGATACAGACATACAGAACGAGGATGATATTGTATAGACAGAGAGATACAGACATACAGAACGAGGATGATATTGTATAGACAGAGAGATACAGACATACAGAACGAGGATGATATTGTATAGACAGAGAGATACAGACATACAGAACGAGGATGATATTGTATAGACAGAGAGATACAGACATACAGAACGAGGATGATATTGTATAGACAGAGAGATACAGACATACAGAACGAGGATGATATTGTATAGACAGAGAGATACAGACATACAGAACGAGGATGATATTGTATAGACAGAGAGATACAGACATACAGAACGAGGATGATATTGTATAGACAGAGAGATACAGACATACAGAACGAGGATGATATTGTATAGACAGAGAGATACAGACATACAGAACGAGGATGATATTGTATAGACAGAGAGATACAGACATACAGAACGAGGATGATATTGTATAGACAGAGAGATACAGACATACAGAACGAGGATGATATTGTATAGACAGAGAGATACAGACATACAGAACGAGGATGATATTGTATAGACAGAGAGATACAGACATACAGAACGAGGATGATATTGTATAGACAGAGAGATACAGACATACAGAACGAGGATGATATTGTATAGACAGAGAGATACAGACATACAGAACGAGGATGATATTGTATAGACAGAGAGATACAGACATACAGAACGAGGATGATATTGTATAGACAGAGAGATACAGACATACAGAACGAGGATGATATTGTATAGACAGAGAGATACAGACATACAGAACGAGGATGATATTGTATAGACAGAGAGATACAGACATACAGAACGAGGATGATATTGTATAGACAGAGAGATACAGACATACAGAACGAGGATGATATTGTATAGACAGAGAGATACAGACATACAGAACGAGGATGATATTGTATAGACAGAGAGATACAGACATACAGAACGAGGATGATATTGTATAGACAGAGAGATACAGACATACAGAACGAGGATGACATTGTATAGACAGAGAGATACAGACATACAGAACGAGGATGATATTGTATAGACAGAGAGATACAGACATACAGAACGAGGATGATATTGTATAGACAGAGAGATACAGACATACAGAACGAGGATGATATTGTATAGACAGAGAGATACAGACATACAGAACGAGGATGACAATGATACATAGGTAGAATTATATAGATAGATAGATAGAAAGAAAAAGAGATAGTGAGAACAGGCAGACAAACAGAGTGACAGAGACAGACAGAAAAACAGGTTATTATTTACGTAGGTATATAGTTAATTAAGTAGGTACATACTTAGTTGAGTAGGTATATAGTTAAGTAAGTAGGTATATATTTAGGTAAGTAGGTAAATCATTAGTTAGGTAAGTAGGTATATAGATAGTTGGGTAAGTAGGTATATAGTTAGGTAAGTAGGTATATAGATAGTTAGGTACATAGGTATATAGTTGATAGGTAGGTATGTAGTTAGTTAAGTACGTAAATAGGTATGTAGTTAGGTAAATCGGTATAGAGAGTTATTTAGGTAAGTAGGTATACAGTTAGGTAAGTAGGTATATAGTAAGGTAAGTAGGTACATAGTTAGTTAGGTAAGTAGATATATACATAGGTAAGTATATATATCGTTAGTTGCGTACGTACTTGTTAGTTAGTTAAGTAGTTATTTATATAGGTAGGTAGGTATATTTTAGGTAAGTAGGTAAATTGATTTGTTAGTAGGTATGTGTTTAGGTATATTGTTAGGTAAGTTGGTAAATTGTTACGTAACTAAGTATGTTGTTAGGTAAGAAGGTATATAGTTAGTTAGGTAAGTAGGTGTAAAGCTAGGTAAGTAGGTATATAGATAGTTAGGTAAATTAGTATGTAGTTAGGTAAGTAGGTATAAAGTTAGGTAAGTAGGTGTATAGATAGTTAGGTAAATAGGCATGTAGTTAGGTAAGTTGGTATAAAACTAGGTAAGTAGGTATATAGATAGTTAGGTAAATAGGTATGTAGTTAGGTAAGTAGGTATAAAGCTAGGTAAGTAGGTATATAGATAGTTAGGTAAATAGGTATGTAGTTAGGTAAGTAGGTATAAAGCTAGGTAAGTAGGTATATAGATAGTTAGGTAAAAAGGTATGTAGTTAGGTAAGTTGGAATAATGCTAGGTAAGTAGGTATATAGATAGTTAGGTAAGTAGGTATAAAGTTAGGTAAGTAGGTATATAGATAGTTAGGTAAATAGGCATGTAGTTAGGTACGTAGGTATATAGTTAATAAGTAGGTATATAGATAGTTAGGTAAATAGGCATGTAGTTAGGTACGTAGGTATATAGTTAATAAGTAGGTAAATAGGTATTTAGTTAGATATTTGTTTAGAGAGTTATGTAGGTAAGTAGGTATCAAGTTAGTTAAGTAGCTATATAGTTACATAAGTAGGTATGTAGTTAGGTAGTAGGTATATAGTTAGGTAGGTTGGTAAATAGTTACGTAAGTAGGTATGTTGTTAGGTAAGTAGGTATATAGTTATCTACGTAGGTAAATAGTTACTTAAGTAGGTATGTAGTTAGGTAAGTAGGTATATTCATAAAAATTTTTAAAATAAGATAAATATAGAAGACAACGAGTGTGTGATATTTGTTGGCAGATAATATAATAATAATAATGTTAATATTTTTTGCTGTTTATAGTATGAAGTTTTTTTAATAGGAACAATGGTATAACAATAATATGATCTATTCCCCAAATAGTGTAACATTTACACAACCTAATGCTTCCCCTTTCTAGAGACCAGTCTATTGAACCTTGTTGTTTATAAACCACTATATTGTGTACTACGATTGACAGCATTTTTTGGATCTGGTTTAATCCAGCTCTATCCTGTTCATACAGATTTCCTTAGCAATTGATTTGCTTTGGTAACGATATTTTTGTATCTCTAAAAATTGTTAGTGTAGAGGTACCATACATTTAACAACATTTGACGTATTTTCAAATTACCGATTACTATTTTGTGATAAATATATTACTTCAGAATTATTTATTTATTCTGACAATTTTCGGTATAAAATCGCAAGACGTTTATATGCATTAGAGAAGATTGCATTGCTTTTGGAGAAGGTAAATCTTTTATATATCAAATAAATTAACGGACCACCAATGTTTCATAATAATTAATCAAATTATTATTGAAAACGTAAGGTTCTATATCGGGGCATTTACACTAGATGCGGTTTGCGATGTGTGTGTGTTTATTTGATTGTGTGTGTGTGTGTGTTTGTGTGTGTGTGTGTGTGTTTGTGTGTGTGTGTGTTTGTGTGTGTGTGTGTGTTTGTGTGTGTGTGTGTGTGTGTGTGTGTGTGTGTGCGTGTGTTTGTGTGTGTGTGTGTGTGTGTGTGTTTGTGTGTGTGTGTTTCTGTGTGTGTGTGTTTGTGTTTGTGTGTGTGTGTGTATGTGTGTGTGTGTTTGTGTGTGTGTGAGTGTGTGTGTGTCGGTGTATAGTTACAAACTATATTTATACATACTCTAATAGATGACGCTGCTCTCCTCAGATTGCTATGAAATCTTGTCACCATAGACGCATCTCTTTCTTCCTAAACAGAAATGTCCGCCTGTTATTTTCTAAAATTCAACAGATTTAAATATAAATCAGTCATGATTATGTTTATAAATTATTTGTTAATTAATAAACTGTTAATAAATATTTGCATAGGAAAATTGTAAACCTTTACAGTCAAAATGTTACTTGTAACCAAATTTATTATTCAAAATATTCTCTATAATTATGCAATTAATTAAGTATAGCCTGTAACACCAATGTTGCTTAAGACGTAATCTGTTACTACATCTCTTGATTTATCTCCTTTGATAACTAAATCTAAAATCAATAAGTTCAGGAATGGAGGGAAGACTACCCGGCGCAGATATAACTACCGTGCAGAGTTGCCCATCTGGAACTCCAGTGGAGTTCGGTGACCGCTATAAAAGTGAGGGGATTTCTATTAGGTCTATATATCAATCGTCTTGGAGATAATCAAATGCAAGGTTAAGCTCTTCAGGAAGGAACCGCTTCCGTGTTCTTTTTAAAAGTTGCGTCTGACAAAGACATTAACGGAAGAATGGCCTTGAAACATGAATGGCCTAACTGAATGAATAAGGTCATCCCCTATATCTAACTGATTGAGTAAGGTCTTTACCTAATCTAACTGAATGAGTAAGTTCTTTACCTAATCTAACTGAATAAATAAAGTCATCACCTAAATCTAACTGATTGAGTAAGTTCTTTAGCAAATTGAACTGAATTAGTAAGGTTTAGGTGAATCAGATTTAGGTGATGACCTTATTCATTCTGTTAGATTAGGTAAAAAAACCTTACTCATTCAGTTAGATTTAGGTGATGACCTTATTCATTCAAGTAGATTTGGTAAAGACCTTACTCATTTAGTTACATTTAGGTGATGACCTTATTCATTCAAGTAGATTTGGTAAAAAAACCTTACTAATTCAGTTAGATTTAGGTGATGACCTTATTCATTCAAGTAGATTTGGTAAAGACCTTACTCATTTAGTTACATTTAGGTGATGACCTTATTCATTCAAGTAGATTTGGTAAAAGACCTTACTCATTCAGTTAGATTTAGGTGATGACCTTATTCATTCAGTTATATTAGGTAAAAGACCTTACTCATTTCAGTTAGATTTAGGTGATGACCTTATTCATTCAGTTAGATTAGGTAAAAGACCTTACTCATTCACTTAGATTTAGGTGATGATCTTATTCATTCAGTTAGAATAGGTAAAAGACCTTACTAATTCAGTTAGATTTAGGTGATGATCTTATTCATTCAAGTAGATTTGGTAAAGACCTTACTCATTTAGTTACATTTAGGTGATGACCTTATTCATTCAAGTAGATTTGGTAAAGACCTTACTCATTTAGTTACATTTAGGTGATGACCTTATTCATTCAAGTAGATTTGGTAAAGACCTTACTCATTTCAGTTAGATTTAGGTGATGACCTTATTCATTCTGTTAGATTAGGTAAAAAAACCTTACTAATTCAGTTAGATTTAGGTGATGACCTTATTCATTCAAGTAGATTTGGTAAAGACCTTACTCATTCAGTTAGATTTAGGTGATGACCTTATTCATTCAGTTATATTAGGTAAAAGACCTTACTCATTTCAGTTAGATTTAGGTGATGACCTTATTCATTCAGTTAGATTAGGTAAAAGACCTTACTCATTCACTTAGATTTAGGTGATGACCTTATTCATTCAGTTATATTAGGTAAAAGACCTTACTCATTTCAGTTAGATTTAGGTGATGACCTTATTCATTCAGTTAGATTAGGTAAAAGACCTTACTAATTCAGTTAGATTTAGGTGATGATCTTATTCATTCAAGTAGATTTGGTAAAGACCTTACTCATTTAGTTACATTTAGGTGATGACCTTATTCATTCAAGTAGATTTGGTAAAAGACCTTACTCATTTCAGTTAGATTTAGGTGATGATCTTATTCATTCAGTTAGAATAGGTAAAAGACCTTACTAATTCAGTTAGATTTAGGTGATGATCTTATTCATTCAAGTAGATTTGGTAAAGACCTTACTCATTTAGTTACATTTAGGTGATGACCTTATTCATTCAAGTAGATTTGGTAAAAGACCTTACTCATTTCAGTTAGATTTAGGTAATGACCTTATTCATTCTGTTAGATTAGGTAAAAAAACCTTACTAATTCAGTTAGATTTAGGTGATGACCTTATTCATTCAAGTAGATTTGGTAAAGACCTTACTCATTTAGTTACATTTAGGTGATGACCTTATTCATTCAAGTAGATTTGGTAAAAGACCTTACTCATTCAGTTAGATTTAGGTGATGACCTTATTCATTCAGTTATATTAGGTAAAAGACCTTACTCATTTCAGTTAGATTTAGGTGATGACCTTATTCATTCAGTTAGATTAGGTAAAAGACCTTACTCATTCACTTAGATTTAGGTGATGATCTTATTCATTCAGTTAGAATAGGTAAAAGACCTTACTCATTTCAGTTAGATTTAGGTGATGACCTTATTCATTCAAGTAGATTTGGTAAAGACCTTACTCATTTAGTTACATTTAGGTGATGACCTTATTCATTCAGTTAGATTAGGTAAAAGACCTTACTCATTCAGTTAGATTTAGGTGATGATCTTATTCATTCAGTTAGATTAGGTAAAAGACCTTACTCATTTCAGTTAGATTTAGGTGATGACCTTATTCATTCAAGTAGATTTGGTAAATACCTTACTCATTTAGTTACATTTAGATGATGACCTTATTCATTCAGTTAGATTAGGTAAAAGACCTTACTCATTTCAGTTAGATTTAGGTGATGACCTTATTCATTCTGTTAGATTAGGTAAAAGACCTTACTCATTCAGTTAGATTTAGGTGATGACCTTATTCATTCAGTTAGATTAGGTAAAAGACCTTACTCATTCAGTTAGATTTAGGTGATGACCTTATTCATTCAGTTAGATTAGGTAAAAGACCTTACTCATTCAGTTAGATTTAGGTGATGACCTTATTCATTCAGTTAGATTTAGGTGATGACCTTATTCATTCTGTTAGATTAGGTAAAAGACCTTACTCATTCAGTTAGATTTAGGTGATGACCTTATTCATTCTGTTAGATTAGGTAAAAGACCTTACTCATTCAGTTAGATTTAGGTGATGACCTTATTCATTCTGTTAGATTAGGTAAAAGACCTTACTCATTCAGTTAGATTTAGGTGATGACCTTATTCATTCTGTTAGATTAGGTAAAAGACCTTACTCATTCAGTTAGATTTAGGTGATGACCTTATTCATTCAGTTAGATTAGGTAAAAGACCTTACTCATTCAGTTAGATTTAGGTGATGACCTTATTCATTCAGTTAGATTAGGTAAAAGACCTTACTCATTTCAGTTAGATTTAGGTGATGACCTTATTCATTCAGTTAGATTAGGTAAAAGACCTTACTCATTCAGTTAGATTTAGGTGATGACCTTATTCATTCAGTTAGATTAGGTAAAAGACCTTACTCATTCAGTTAGATTTAGGTGATGACCTTATTCATTCAGTTAGATTAGGTAAAAGACCTTACTCATTCAGTTAGATTTAGGTGATGACCTTATTCATTCAGTTAGATTAGGTAAAAGACCTTACTCATTTCAGTTAGATTTAGGTGATGACCTTATTCATTCTGTTAGATTAGGTAAAAGACCTTACTCATTCAGTTAGATTTAGGTGATGACCTTATTCATTCAGTTAGATTAGGTAAAAGACCTTACTCATTCAGTTAGATTTAGGTGATGACCTTATTCATTCAGTTAGATTAGGTAAAAGACCTTACTCATTTCAGTTAGATTTAGGTGATGACCTTATTCATTCAGTTAGATTAGGCAAAAGACCTTACTCATTCAGTTAGATTTAGGTGATGACCTTATTCATTCAGTTAGATTAGGTAAAAGACCTTACTCATTTCAGTTAGATTTAGGTGATGACCTTATTCATTCTGTTAGATTAGGTAAAAAACCTTACTCATTCAGTTAGATTTAGGTGATGACCTTATTCATTCAGTTAGATTAGGTAAAAGACCTTACTCATTCAGTTAGATTTAGGTGATGATCTTATTCATTCAGTTAGATTAGGTAAAAGACCTTACTCATTTCAGTTAGATTTAGGTGATGACCTTATTCATTCAGTTATATTAGGTAAAAGACCTTACTCATTTCAGTTAGATTTAGGTGATGATCTTATTCATTCAGTTAGATTAGGTAAAAGACCTTACTCATTTCAGTTAGATTTAGGTGATGATCTTATTCATTCAGTTAGATTGGGTAAAAGACCTTACTCATTCAGCTACATTAGGTAAAAACTTGACTCATTCAGTTAGATTAGGTAAAGACCTTAAGCATTCAGTTAGATTAGGTAATGACCTTTCTTATTCAGTTAGAATAAGTAAAGACCTTACTCATTTTGTTTTATTTGGGTAAAGACGTTTTTTCACTCAGTTGGATTCAGGCTAACCGTTTTTACCCAAAACGTGTATAAAGAAATATTCAAGAACCAGATAAAACATCAAATGAACAATACGAGTTAAATTTAATTCGCCCAGAAACTCCTTTTTACTTTCGTCGTGAATTTATTTGACAGAAAAGGAAAAACAACAGAGAAGTGACTATTGATAATTTGTACATTGAAACTCTGTTACTGACCTGTTACAGATAGATAAAAGTGTTGTATCCACTCTTTAATAATTTCTTTTCAAGTGTAGTTTCTATGGTTCAGTTTATAAAAGAAAATACACGAATATAAAGCGGTAAAATGTTACGTCATAACGAATTAACTCGAAAACGTGTAACAATACCAGGATTAAAACATTTTATCCCGATATTTTCCGTAAGCTAAACCTTGTCGGATGACGACGCTTACAGCTATTCCCGTCTTCACCAACAGGCTATTAATGATTTAGGTTGAACACATTTTTACTTCATTAATTACTTTTCTTGATAACGTATGATTTCATACAACAGCTGTTAAAATAACATATACAACAGCTGCTTTTATTCTGGGACGAAAATATTAGCTGTAAGAATAAGCTGCTTTTACAACAGCAGTTTTTATTTCTCGCAGGTTGTGTTTCATTCTGTATCGTAAACAGATTTAGTCTAAATTATATATTTTTGGTAAATTATATTGAGTTCTATTACGGTAACGTTACATTTAGGCGCCTAAAATATTTACCTGTTATTGATTGATTAATAAAATATTAATAATAAAATAAGTAAAATTAAAATAAAATTATTTCAAAGTAAAATTTTAATACCTTGTAACGTTTGACAATAAAAATGTTAGGTTATTGCAATAAATAAGGTTTTGTAACTTTTATATGAAATATATTAGGATGTGCACTAAATGTCTAAGGTAAATTGAACATTTAAAAGGTTAGATTACCTACTTCCTAATGTCGTAAATGTTTTTGTTACATACAGTACTCAAAATGTTAGTTGTCTATGTAAAGTCACGACTGATATTTATTTTAGTTTCTATGCAGAATGTTCCAAAGAGAATGCAGGAAGTTTGATCGGGCGTTACTGAAACATTGTTAGAGATAACTAAATGATTCAAAAGTTAAATTGAAGAGTTTTTTCGTAGCTCATTAGGTTGTCTAATACCTTCAAATTAAAGGAACAAAGATTGTTCCGTAATATAATGACAAACTATACCTTTAACTTAGTGAAACATGGAGACTATTACTTGGTCATATATTAGGCACACTGTATTAGTAAGGTCTTTTACCTAATCTAACTAAATTGAGTGAGGCCTTTAACTAATCTAACTTAATAAGTAATGCCTTCACTTGAATCTTACTGCATAAGTAAAGTCTTAAACAAATGTAACTAAATAAGAAAAGTATTTAATTAAACTTAAATGAATGAGCAAAGTTTTACCAGGTTATAACTGAAAAAGTGAGGTCTTTATATAATCTAACTGGATAAGTATTGCCTTTATCTAATCTAACTTAATAAGTAATGCCTTCACTTGAATCTTACTGCATAAGTAAAGTCTTAAACAAATGTAACTAAATAAGAAAAGTATTTAATTAAACTTAAATGAATGAGCAAAGTTTTACCAGGTTATAACTGAAAAAGTGAGGTCTTTATATAATCTAACTGGATAAGTATTGCCTTTATCTAATCTAACTGAATCAGTAATGCCTTCACTTGAATCTTACTGCATAAGTAAAGTCTTAAACAAATGTAACTAAATAAGAAAAGTATTTAATTAAACTTAAATGAATGAGCAAAGTTTTACCAGGTTATAACTGAAAAAGTGAGGTCTTTATATAATCTAACTGGATAAGTATTGCCTTTATCTAATCTAACTTAATAAGTAATGCCTTCACTTGAATCTTACTGCATAAGTAAAGTCTTAAACAAGTGTAACTAAATAAGAAAAGTATTTAATTAAACTTAAATGAATGAGCAAAGTTTTACCAGGATATAACTGAAAAAGTGAGGTCTTTATATAATCTAACTGGATAAGTATTGCCTTTATCTAATCTAACTGAATCAGTAATGCCTTCACTTGAATCTTACTGCATAAGTAAAGTCTTAAACAAATGTAACTAAATAAGAAAAGTATTTAATTAAACTTAAATGAATGAGCAAAGTTTTACCAGGTTATAACTGAAAAAGTGAGGTCTTTATATAATCTAACTGGATAAGTATTGCCTTTATCTAATCTAACTTAATAAGTAATGCCTTCACTTGAATCTTACTGCATAAGTAAAGTCTTAAACAAATGTAACTAAATAAGAAAAGTATTTAATTAAACTTAAATGAATGAGCAAAGTTTTACCAGGATATAACTGAAAAAGTGAGGTCTTTATATAATCTAACTGGATAAGTATTGCCTTTATCTAATCT
>JBAIZL010000008.1:32147711-32205211 GCA_036971475.1 Prosapia bicincta | reverse complement strand
TGTGTGTGTGCGTGTGTGTGTGTGTGTGTGTGTGTGTGTGTGTGTGTGTGTGTGTGTGTGTGTGGTGCAACTGCCAGAATGACCGATGCAAATAAATCTGGTATTAGTACAGATAAATGTAACTAAGCCTAGAATAGGTAAATAGATCAATCAACTTATATTCCAATTATTTCATAGTATTATAATAAAAATGTTTAAAATAGGGAAAATCAATATGAACTATAGTAATTAGAACTGAATAGACAAACTGGGAATGTTAAAATAAATTATAAACCAACACAACATTAATTAGGCTAACGGCTAATAGACCGATTTAAATGAAACAGTAAAATTGAGGCGTATGGGACCCAGCCAAATATGTATATTATTAAATTAATTTTGACCAAATATAATCAGGGACAGTGAATATAAGTATAAAAATGTGCGGGAAGTAAATTAGGCATAGGTAGGGAGAGTAGTAGTTCTGTAAAGATGCAAATTTTAATTTAAAACATAAAAGCATAAAATAGAGGTTATCCAGGATTGGAGCTATCTTAGTTTCGGTAAAAACCCGCATGGGGATACTGTTTATACGATCTTGCCACACTGCAGCGACAGAGCTATCGTCGAAGTTTGAGTTAGCAAGAAGAAACACCAAGTTAATTAAATTAAAAGAATAAAGACAAACAAATTATTAAATGGAAGTTAAACAATTGAAAATAACACATTGGAGTAAAGAAAAGTACATCAAAAAATTTTTAACTAATTAAAATTCAAAATTACAAAGTAAACAAATTCAGTCGCCATAGCAACGGCTTTCTCAATGGTTACAAATGTAAGATGGACATCGTAAAGGCGGAAGTTGGAAGAAATTGGTGAAGACGAAGCCAAAAAGGCGACGCTTAGTCAGAACAGTTTGAGCAGTCACCGAGTGTTGTCGTATTGATACACGCAGAGCCATTAACGACTCAATATGTGGTAAGAAGTCCGTATAAAGTGCTACGAAGTGACCCGGGAAATGTACAAATATATGAGCTGAAGCTCATATATGTATATACCAACATCTCGACCAAGAAAATGAAAAAAGAAACCGAACTTAACAAAATTCACCGACGCAATGCAATGCAGTGAAGCCTACATCCAAACCCCATGGGAGCCATGAAGAGGCCTAAAGACAAACCAACCATAGAAGATACCTAACGTTTTGCAGTATAAGGTCATATAAACAATTTAATTTTCTTTTAGATACAATTTTATTTCAAAATATATTAACTTAAAATCAAAATTAACAAAAAATCGAATAACCTAAGGGACAGAAAACTCTCTTAGGTTACCTACATTAATTAACAAATATTCTAAATTGATTTCCATTCAACCGTTTGCCCGAATTGGAAATAAACGTATTGCATTTAAATAATGTTAATCTGATATGGCTTTTTTCTTGAAAAATGTATGAAATTCTTTGTCTTAGTATATAAGTATAAGCAGGAAGGTTTTAGTAAATGCCTAGCATGTTAACCTGTAAAGCCTGTTTACAGGTTAACCTATAAATAGGTAAATGTTAACCAGAGTCTATTAGTGAATTAAAAGGATTGTTTGTTAAAAGGCATAGCCTAAAGTAACTAGAAATTAACCTTAAAATGTTTGAAAGTAAACAAGACTCTAAAATACGTAAAATTTAACTTGAATACTCAAAATTATGTGCAAATTAATTATAATAATTGAATTTAAATAAATGATAGTAAACATATTAGGCAATTTGGGATTTCGATTATAATATTAGAAAAAGATATAGAATGTGTAGATATATATATATATATATATATATATATATATATATATATATGTTAATATAAGTAATAATAAAATTGTAAACATAATAAAGGGGGTATATTCTGTACTAATACCATGAAACAAGATAGTTATGGTAATTCAAAAGTAAAGTTAGGTAAAATTAAAAAAGCTAAATCTTGGTAAGTAAAATAAATCTAATAATAATATGTAATTCTAAATCCAAACAGATAATAAAGAAAATATAGTTTTTAAATTAGCTGTGTTTTCATTTAAAATAAAATAAGTTCACTAGGTTTCCATGAATAGTCTTTAAGTCACAAGTGTCTCTCAAAGATTCCACTACCCCGAAAGGAGCTTAAAGAGGCTTATGGGAGGCTAATTGGTTTTCATAAAAAATTCAGGAGTTGGTTCTCCTGAGAGGTTTATTCCTTGAGATACAGGTCTCGAACCACGGTTCGTAGTCAAAGGATAAACCATTACTCTCTTACGGACAAGGTTTGGTAAAAGGAAGAAGGTAGGTGAAGAGTAAGAGAAAAGGGTAGTCGGAGGGAAGAAGCAGCAACGGGGTAGGTGAGGTCCGTGTGAGTGTGTGTGTGTGTGTGTGTGGTGTAACTACATTTCAATATTGTAGAACGCCCCTTTTAAAAACGTTGCACCTTACCTCAAAGCATCCTAATGGCCAACCTAAACACTGATGATGGTTATTTTGTTTGCTTGTAAATTTCTTGTCTTAGTATAATGTTTATATGAATCAACTTTGGTTATAAGTTCAGGATACGGTAATTATGTTTAGATATAAAAGCATCACCAAAGAGATTGTTTAGATGCTAAATTTTGTGTGTTTAACAATATTTTTCTTATTTGTTACTGCAATATCCCTAGTGGCACAACATAAAATAATACAAACTTCACAAATAAAACAAAGTACGCTAAAGAGTTGAGGGTAGGAGCATGATGTATCGTGTTTAAGTTGTGTGCATTACTCTCGGATGGATGTAGACACGCTATTACACTTAGTGGTGCTATGGGTCCTTGGTTGGCAGTTTACTTTGCACACTCATTATCTTCATATTTTAAAATGTCTGAAGGTTATATATTAGACTATTATCACTATATTCCTGCTAAAGAAGTCTTATCGCATTGTATAGTGTAATTATTCTTCTTCATCGGCATGGACCTCGTCTGTATCGAATGTTGCCTATCATGACGGCGGTTACAACTTTGCTACATTCTTGAACAATTTAACTGATTTCAATTCAAAACAATGTCGTAAGTTGGGAAGCTATGGAAATGTTCTTCTTCCGGGTACGCGTTTACTCTTTATCTTCTCCTGCGTTACTAGTTGTGAAGCCACAGATGAGATCTTCTTCACGCGTTTACTCTCTATCTTCTATTGCGTTACTAGTTGTGAAGCCACGGATGTGTTCTTCTTCCGGGTCCGCGTTTACACTCTATTTTTCCTGCATTAATATTAGTGAGGCCACGGATGTGTTCTTTTTCCGGGTCCGCGTTTACACTCTATTTTTCCTGCATTACTATTAGTGAGGCCACGGATGTGTTCTTCTTCCGGGTCCGCGTTTACACTATTTTTCCTGCATTACTATTAGTGAGGCCACGGATGTGTTCCTCTTCCGGGTTCACGTCTACTCTCCATCTTCTCCTGCATTACTATTAGTGAAACCACTGAAGTGTTCTTCTTCCGAGTCCGCGTTTACACTATATTTTCTCCTGCATTACTAGTAGTGAAGCCACGGATGTGTTCTTCTTCCAGGTCCGCGTGTACTCTCTATCTTCTCCTGCATTACTAGTAGTGAAGCCACGGATGTGTTCTTCTTCTAGGACCGAGTTTACACTATATCTTCTATTTCATTACTAGTAGTGAAGTTACGGAAGTGTTCCTTTTCCGGGTCCTCGTTTCATCTCTATCTTCTAATGCATTACTAGTAGTGAAGCCACGGATGTGTTCTTCTTCCGGGTCCACGTTTACACTCTATCTTCTAATCCATTACTGGTAGTGAAGCTACGGATGTGTTCTTCTTCCAGATCCGGGTTTACACTCTATCTTCTAACGCGTTACTAGTAGTGAAGCTACGGATGTTCTTCTTCCCGGTCCGCGTATACTCTATATCTTCTAATGCATTAATAGTAGTGAAGCTACGGATGTGTTCTTCACCCGGCACCGCTTTTTCTCTCTATCTTCTCCAGCGTTACTAGTAGGGAAGCCACGGATGTGTTCTTCTTCCGGGTCCTCGTTTACTCTCTATCTCCTCCTGCATTACTAGTAGTGAAGTAACGGATGTGTTCTTCTTCCGGGTTCGAATTTACTTTCTATCTCCTCCTGCATTAGTAGTAGTTAAGCTACGGATGTGTTCATCTTCCGGCTCCGCGTTTACTCTCTATCTCCTCCTGCATTACTAGTAGTGAAGTAACGGATGTGTTCTTCTTCCGGGTTCGAATTTACTTTCTATCTCCTCCTGCATTAGTAGTAGTTAAGCCACGGATGTGTTCTTCTTCCAGGTCCGCGTGTACTTTCTATCTCCTCCTGCATTAGTAGTAGTCAAGCTACGGATGTGTTCCCATTTCGGGTTCGAATTTACTTTCTATCTCCTCCTGCATTAGTAGTAGTCAAGCTACGGATGTGTTCCCATTTCGGGTTCGAATTTACTTTCTATCTCCTCCTGCATTAGTAGTAGTCAAGCTACGGATGTGTTCCCATTTCGGGTTCGAATTTTCTTTCTATCTCCTCCTGCATTAGTAGTAGTTAAGCTACGGATGTGTTCATCTTCCGGGTCCTCGTTTACTCTCTATCTCCTCCTGCATTACTAGTAGTGAAGTAACGGATGTGTTCTTCTTCCGGGTTCGAATTTACTTTCTATCTCCTCCTGCATTAGTAGTAGTTAAGCCACGGATGTGTTCTTCTTCCAGGTCCGCGTGTACTTTCTATCTCCTCCTGCATTAGTAGTAGTCAAGCTACGGATGTGTTCCCATTTCGGGTTCGAATTTTCTTTCTATCTCCTCCTGCATTAGTAGTAGTTAAGCTACGGATGTGTTCATCTTCCGGGTCCTCGTTTACTCTCTATCTCCTCCTGCATTACTAGTAGTGAAGTAACGGATGTGTTCTTCTTCCGGGTTCGAATTTACTTTCTATCTCCTCCTGCATTAGTAGTAGTTAAGCTACGGATGTGTTCATCTTCCGGCTCCGCGTGTACTTTCTATCTCCTCCTGCATTAGTAGTAGTCAAGCTACGGATGTGTTCCCATTTCGGGTTCGAATTTACTTTCTATCTCCTCCTGCATTAGTAGTAGTCAAGCTACGGATGTGTTCATCTTCCGGCTCCGCGTGTACTTTTTATCTCCTCCTGCATTAGTAGTAGTCAAGCTACGGATGTGTTCCCATTTCGGGTTCGAATTTACTTTCTATCTCCTCCTGCATTAGTAGTAGTCAAGCTACGGATGTGTTCATCTTCCGGGTCCTCGTTTACTCTCTATCTCCTCCTGCATTACTAGTAGTGAAGTAACGGATGTGTTCTTCTTCCGGGTTCGAATTTACTTTCTATCTCCTCCTGCATTAGTAGTAGTCAAGCTACGGATGTGTTCATCTTCCGGCTCCGCGTGTACTTTCTATCTCCTCCTGCATTAGTAGTAGTCAAGCTACGGATGTGTTCCCATTTCGGGTTCGAATTTACTTTCTATCTCCTCCTGCATTAGTAGTAGTCAAGCTACGGATGTGTTCATCTTCCGGCTCCGCGTGTACTTTCTATCTCCTCCTGCATTAGTAGTAGTCAAGCTACGGATGTGTTCTTCTTCCAGGTCCGCGTGTACTTTCTATCTCCTCCTGCATTAGTAGTAGTCAAGCTACGGATGTGTTCATCTTCCGGGTCCTCGTTTACTCTCTATCTCCTCCTGCATTACTAGTAGTGAAGTAACGGATGTGTTCTTCTTCCGGGTTCGAATTTACTTTCTATCTCCTCCTGCATTAGTAGTAGTTAAGCTACGGATGTGTTCCCATTTCGGGTTCGAATTTACTTTCTATCTCCTCCTGCATTAGTAGTAGTCAAGCTACGGATGTGTTCCCATTTCGGGTTCGAATTTTCTTTCTATCTCCTCCTGCATTAGTAGTAGTTAAGCTACGGATGTGTTCATCTTCCGGGTCCTCGTTTACTCTCTATCTCCTCCTGCATTACTAGTAGTGAAGTAACGGATGTGTTCTTCTTCCGGGTTCGAATTTACTTTCTATCTCCTCCTGCATTAGTAGTAGTTAAGCTACGGATGTGTTCCCATTTCGGGTTCGAATTTACTTTCTATCTCCTCCTGCATTAGTAGTAGTCAAGCTACGGATGTGTTCCCATTTCGGGTTCGAATTTACTTTCTATCTCCTCCTGCATTAGTAGTAGTTAAGCTACGGATGTGTTCCCCTTCCGGGTTCGAATTTACTTTCTATCTCCTCCTGCATTAGTAGTAGTCAAGCTACGGATGTGTTCCCCTTCCGGGTTCGAATTTACTTTCTATCTCCTCCTGCATTAGTAGTAGTCAAGCTACGGATGTGTTCCCCTTCCGGGTTCGAATTTACTTTCTATCTCCTCCTGCATTAGTAGTAGTCAAGCTACGGATGTGTTCCCCTTCCGGGTTCGAATTTACTTTCTATCTCCTTCTGCATTACTAGTAGTTAAGCCACGGATGTGTTCTTCTTCCGGCTTCGCGTTTACTATCTAACTTCTCCTCCATTACTAGTAGTGAGGCCACAGATGTGTTCTTCTTCCGGGTCCGGGTTTACTCTATATCGTCTCCTGCATGACTGATAGTGAAGCCATGGATTTGTTCTTTATCTGGGTTCGCGTTTACTCTCTCTTCTCCTGCATTACTAGTATTGAAGCCACGGATGTCTTCTTCTTCCGGGTCCGCGATTATTCTCTATCTTCTCCTGCATTACTAGTAGTGAAGCCACGGATGTGTGCTTCGTCCTCGCCCGTGCTTACGCTACATCTTCTAATGTATTACTAGTGGCAAAGCCATGGATGTGTTCTTCTTCCGGGTTTGCGTTTACTATCTATCATCTCTTGCATTCCTAGTAGCAAAGTCACGGATGTGTTCTTCTTCCGGCTTCGCGTTTACTATCTAACTTCTCCTCCATTACTAGTAGTGAGGCCACAGATGTGTTCTTCTTCCGGGTCCGGGTTTACTCTATATCGTCTCCTGCATGACTGATAGTGAAGCCATGGATTTGTTCTTTATCTGGGTTCGCGTTTACTCTCTCTTCTCCTGCATTACTAGTATTGAAGCCACGGATGTCTTCTTCTTCCGGGTCCGCGATTATTCTCTATCTTCTCCTGCATTACTAGTAGTGAAGCCACGGATTTGTTCTTCTTCCGTGTTCGCGATTACTATCTATTTATCCTGCATTACTAGTAGTGAAGCCATAGGTGTGTTGTTCTTCCGTGTCTGCTTTACTGTCTATCTTCTCCTGCATGACTAGTAGTGAAGCCACGGATGTGTTCTCTATTTGGTTTCGCGTTCTCTCTCTGTCTTCTCCTGGAATAATAGTAGAGAAGCCAAGAATGTGTTCTTCTTCTGAGTCCACGTTTATTCTCTTTCTTCTTCTGCATTACTAGTAGCAAAGCCACGGAATTGTTCTTCTTCCGGATCCGCTTTTACTTTCTATATTCTACTGCATTACCAGTAGTGAAACCATGAATGTGTTCTTTTTCCGGCTCCACGGTTATTCTCTATTTTCTTATGCATTACTATTAGTGAAGCCAAGGATGTGTTCTTCTTCCGGGGCCTCTTCTACTATCTATCTTCTCCTGCATTAGTAGTAGTGAAGCCACAGATGCGTTGTTCTTCCGGGTCCGCTTTTAATCTCTATCGTCTCCAGCATGACTAGTAGAGAAGCCACGGATGTGTTCTTCTTCTGGGTTCGCGTTTACTCTCTATCTTCTCCTGCATTACTAGTAGTGAAGACACAGAAATGTTCTTCTTCCGGGTCCGTTTTTACTCTCTAACTTCTGCACTACTAGTAGTGAACCCAAAAATGAGTCCTTCTTCCGGCTCCGCGTTTACTTCCTATCTTCTCCTGCATTACTAGTAGTGAAGCAACGGATGTGTTCTTCTTCCGGGCCACCGTTTACTCTTTATATTCTTTTGCATTACTAATAGTGAAGCAACGGATGTGTTCTTTTTCCGGGTTTTCGTTTACTCTTTATCTTTTCCTGGATTACTAGTAGAGAAGCCACGGATGTGTTCTTCTTCTGGGTCCGCGTTTACTCTATCTATTTTCTCCTCTATTACTAGTGAGGCCATTGATGTGTTCTTCTTCCGGGTGCGCGTTTAATTTCTATCTTCTCCTTCATTACTAGGAGTGATGCTACGGATGTTTTCTTCTTCCCCCTCCGCGTTTACTCTATTTTCTTCTGCATTCCTAGTAGTGAATCCACGGATGTGATTATTCCTCGGGTCTGCCTTTTTTTTATCTTCTCCTGCATTACTAGTAGTGAAGCGACGGATATGTTCTTCTTCCGGCTCCACGTTTACTCTCTATCTTCTCCTTCATTTCTTGTAGTGAAGCCAGGATGTGTTCTTCTTCCGGGTCCGCGTTTAATCTTTATCTTCTCCTGCATTACTAGTTATGAAGCCACTCCGCGTTTACTCTCTATTTTCACCTTCATTACTAGTAGTGAAGCCTTGGATGTGTTCTTTTTCTGTGTCCCCGTGTACTCTCTATCTTCTCCTGCATTACTAGTAGTAAAGCCACGGATATGTTCTTCTTCCGTCTCCGCGTTTACTCTCAATCTTCTCCTGCATCACTATTTGTAGTAGACAGTATTAATAAAGTCCCACTAAGTGACCATTAGTTTTGTAATGAATGATACTTACTTCCCCTCTCCTATTCGGTGTAGTGCCTTCACGTTGTAGATACAATCAGTGTTAGAGACTTTGAGAATACGTGGATATATCCACATTTCAAATGATTCTAGTACCCTACTTTTCCATTGATGTTTACGCCTCCAGCAAAGCAGAAAAAAATTAAATATATAGCATTAGACCAGAATTATTTTCTGAGGAAGGGATATGCTTCTGTTAGATAATAAATTTCACACGTTGACAAATGTTTCTGTGGCATTACTCAGAGGGAGTTCATCTTTGTTACGAATGTAACTTTCAGGAAAGTAGTAGTTTCTAAGAAGTATAGATTTATGCTTCAGCAGAAGAATATATGGTATCCAGTTACCTAATTAATTGTTAATGAACATATTAGTAGCAAGAATTTACTTTGTTTGCACAGTTTGTTGATATATTTGCTTAACAAATTCTTTTGAGTAAAGGCTTAGGATTCGAATAGTATTTTTAAGCTCTTCAAAATTTGCTAATTAAATCCACTGTACAAATAAAAGTTGATAACCATAACTCTTACAAATAATTGTTTGGCCTTTTCTATCCATTCCTTCGCTTTGGTTTAAATCCCGCCTTTTGTTATTTTACTTTGTCGGATTGATACTCAGGTGTATTACATATAATGATGCGTAGTAAACGTATAGCTTCCATTTGTAGTTTGACATTAGGCCTGGGTGTTACAAGAGCCGACACCTGCCCCAAAGCGTTTGCAGGTCGATTTATTGATCCCGTAAAATGATAGGGATGAACTGACTGACCCCTATTAACGTCAGTATTTAAACTCTAAACAAAAATAGAAAATAATTTCCTCGTACATGAAAACCTGTATGCATCAACTATCGCTATTTTCACTTAACATGCTCATTTAAAATTCTTTTTCGTGAAAATATAATTTATTTATTTGCTAATAATAGTTGTTAGTTAAATCATTATAAACATTACTATTTTTCAGTTTAAATCGATGTATTTTAAAAAGTGTTGTACTGTTTGCTCTTATTAAAAAAAATCCCAACACGTTTACTTTTACCAACAACTACTTGTAACGAAGAATATGCAGAACTAATACCCAAAATTTATTAGGAAATCTCAATTACTATGCAAAATTCGAACATTTCTACCCTCGCTTTACTTAATAAAAGCAACCGTTATTGATACTAATGACATGTTTACCTTGTACGAATGTCCATAGTACTTTGAGATACCTGGTAGAATATATTTAATCTACAATTTAACATAATGAAAAATTGTGAGGGTGGTATAGTACTCGTAACTTACAAATACAAATTTGTTTTAAAGTAATAAAATGATTAGGTTTATTAGTTTTAATCCGTCTCCTAATTACAAATTCTGTTGAGAAATGTTATTTTCACAAAATTAACAATAAATAAAACATATAAAAAAATGTAATACGATAAGACATGATTAACCCATTGCTTATATTATACATATAATTTAATTATTTTTCCAAACAAGTAATTGTTAGTAAATTTCGGACGATAAAAGTTGTAACGATAAAAGTCGAAAGTCAAATAATATAGGTTCCTAATATTAATCTTAAAAAAATAAATTGTGTTCAATGCTTTTTGGGATTAGGGTCAATCTACCAATAACATAGCTAATTTTCAAATGTTTTAATGTATCATATTACCTTCATCTAAAATTTGAACTGACTGAAGGTTTTGTTATTGGGTAGAAAACTTGATTGCTAACCCAATTTCCAGTCCTTGATTGCTAACCCAGTAAGGTCCCGAATTCGAGCCTCGATAGTGCCAAACAATTTCAGTCTGTTTTTAAAGGCTCATTTAAACTCAGCCTTTGTAAATAAGTACTTATAATTAAAAACTGAAAATATAATTACATAAATCCAATAATATAGTGAAATCCATTGTTCTTTTTAAAGAAACTAATTTTAGTAAATTATTGACTGAAAACGCTAATTGGAGTTTACAGAAGTTATAAATGTGTTTCATGCAACGGAATGTTCGATTAAATTTGTTCATTACACGTTAAACGATTTTGAAATAAATAAAACTACAAATAAGGTAACATGTTTACAATCGAGTTTCAAAAACTGATAAAATTTTTAAACTCCTATAAATCATTCACATTCAATAAATCGTAGAGTTACTACAGAATATTATAACCAGAACAAAGTATAATAGAACCAAATTTAAAACCACAGATTAGATTGGTAAAATAAACAAATTATTATCAAGTAATATATTGTTCAATAGATGAAATCACACAAAAATTATAATGCATAACCTATTCAATAGAATCTCCATTAACTTTAAAGGCCAATATTTATAACATTTGTGAAAAATGTATTATATTCTATAGTGAAATTTGGGCTTTTAAATCTCCACTATACTATCTAAATATAAATAATTCTTTGAAAACTGTACGAATCTCACTACTCACAACAAACGCAGAGATTTCATCTTTCACTGATACAAATATCGATAACACTGTTATCATAACTATGTCAAGAGTTTACAATGAGGAAGACAATTTGTGATGGTGAAACTGTTATACTGTATATGGTAAATTTTATATAAAGAGTGCATACAAAAGTTTTAAACAAAGGTAGGTCTGTGCTCAAAAACATTTGAATCAAGTGATGATTCAATCGTTTTTGTTAATTTTGTGTCAATAACTTTTATTACTTGTCTCATTTTGTTTGTGATAAACATGTCTGTATTTCTGTTGCCTTATGATCAACGTAAACATATTTCGAAATAACAGTTAAAGAAACTGAGATTGTTCAAGATTTTTAGAAGAGAATGTTCAAGAAGTTCAGAAGAGGTTCAGAATGTGATACCACAGTTGGAAAGACTAAGGAGTCCAGCACACCATGGTGGCACGAAGGGATTTCTTCACAGCACCTTTCCTCGGTGGTGGGTAGGAGGGGGACCCGACAGTAGATGTCAAAATAGCCAGTTGTCCTCAAAGGGTAAAGGTGTTTTTTGAAAAACCGTTAATTTCCGTTAAAACCCGTTAGGGGAGGTTATTGGGGATGGCTTCCGAAATTATTGGAGCGTGACTGATATGTTGGGACAAAGGAAAAACCATTAAAAAGGCGCGCTTGTGCGCGTGTGTGTATGTGCGCGCACTTGTGTGTATGTGTGCGTGTGTGCATGCGCGTTGATATGTGCGTGCTCACGCTTGTATGATGTAATTATAAACGTGTTCGGAGATGTGGGGGGCAGTGTAAAAACCGTTGGTTACAGAGAACGTCAAAGCTAATGACCTCATGGGGAATGACGTCGTTGTGAATGACGTCATTGGGAAGTGGTTGATCGTTCGTCCCATGACGTCATTGGGAACTTGTTTAGATGATGACGACGACATACTAGTGTTATAGTTGTGGGAAAAGTAGTTGGTTAGTAGGTCAAGGTCATATGAAAATGTTTTTAAAAAGAGTCGCAAGCAGAAGTGCTTGCGACATTATTATTAATTTTTTTATTTTATTTATTTTTTTTACACAAATACAATAGCATCTTATAATTAATTTTGCCTTTGGAATAGTAATGGATTAGTGGTGCATGAAGTACTAGCCGTTTCAATAATTAATTTGTTGTTGAAAATGGTATTTACTGATCTTTCATTTCTATGGCGTTTATAAATAAGATGGTCAGTATAAAATGCTGTTCTATGAATATTTAGGAAAATCGGTAACTAAGTAATAGTTCAGGACCTTAAAATAATGTTTTATATCTTCATAATATAAGAACCTTATCAGACTTTCCATCAAGTATAATGCTATTGTATGAATAACTTCAGCCTAAATATTGTTGGTTTGTTGTTGGTTGTTTTTATATGGAATTTGTAGGTTTGTGTTATGTAGACGTGACTTGTAGATATGAAGTGTTGACCAAAAATAAATTTAGTATTTTTCCTCTGTGAGATCTTTTATGTATTATTGGTAGCGTGTGTAAAATGACCTTCCTGTTAGGTGTATATAGAAGCTGGGGCACGAACTGCAAGTTAGTTTGTATATGCCAGAGAGGTTGTAAGTGTTATTGTTTGGATTTTAATTTGTTGAAGGTATTTGGTGTAGAGTAGGTTGTTTTATAATTATATTTACGAATTGTCTTGGTTAGTGTATCAGTTTTGGATTATCTGTATGGCAGTGTTATGTTTATTGTAGGGTTTTACAAGCTTATTGTTGAGGATTGAGTTTGAGTTTATTTTTCAGCAGGTTATGGAGTTTATTATTTATTGTTTTTTAGTGTCTATTGGTTTTATGATGTTTAATTCTCGACGGTGTTTTTGTTTTTCTAAAGCTGTTTTTATAGACGATAGTTCATAGTATTGTACGTGGTTAGTTGTTATCGGTGAGGGGGAGGTATAAATGGTGGTAATAGTGTTGGGTGCGTCTGCGTAGTATAGTAAATTTAGGTGCTTGTTTGTCTTATATAATGCAAGCCCACCTTCAATAACACTAGTATTCATAAATCTTAAAACCCCCTTAATCCCTAACACCATACGCTCAGACTTACTAAGTGAAACAATCAAGGCTTATTTACAGCTTAGTTGAAGTAAGAAAGAAGTAAGTGCCTCTGCGGCAAGTGTGACATTTAATGTTCAAGTGTTTTAGTGGAAAACTAATAGCTCAAGTGAAGAATAATTCAAGAAATAGGCACTCGTCTCTCTATCTAAGACACGTATGTCTTGATTGCATGAGTGATAGCAAACAATACAGTATCCGGTCAAGTGAAGAATAATTCAAGAAACAAGCATTCATCTCTATCTAAGACACGTATGTCTTGATTGCATGAGTGATAGCAAACGATACAGTATCCGGTCAAGTGAATAATAATTCCAGAAACAAACATTCATCTCTCTATCTAAGACACGTATGTCTTGATTGCATGAGTGATAGCAAACGATACAGTATCCGGTCAAGTGAATAATAATTCCAGAAACAAACATTCATCTCTCTATCTAAGACACGTATGTCTTGATTGCATGAGTGATAGCAAACGATACAGTATCCGGTCAAGTGAATAATAATTCCAGAAACAAACATTCATCTCTCTATCTAAGACACGTATGTCTTGATTGCATGAGTGATAGCAAACGATACAGTATCCGGTCAAGTGAATAATAATTCCAGAAACAAACATTCATCTCTCTATCTAAGACACGTATGTCTTGATTGCATGAGTGATAGCAAACGATACAGTATCCGGTCAAGTGAATAATAATTCCAGAAACAAGCATTCATCTCTATCTAAGACACGTATGTCTTGATTGCATGAGTGATAGCAAACAATACAGTATCCGGTCAAGTGAATAATAATTCCAGAAACAAGCATTCATCTCTATCTAAGACACGTATGTCTTGATTGCATGAGTGATAGCAAACTATACAGTATCACGTCAAGTGAAGAACAATTCAAGAAACAAGCATTCATCTCTATCTAAGACACGTATGTCTTCATTGCATGAGTGATAGCAAACGATACAGTATCCGGTCAAGTGAATAATAATTCCAGAAACAAACATTCATCTCTCTATCTAAGACACGTATGTCTTGATTGCATGAGTGATAGCAAACGATACAGTATCCGGTCAAGTGAATAATAATTCCAGAAACAAGCATTCATCTCTCTATCTAAGACACGTATGTCTTGATTGCATGAGTGATAGCAAACGATACAGTATCCGGTCAAGTGAATAATAATTCCAGAAACAAACATTCATCTCTCTATCTAAGACACGTATGTCTTGATTGCATGAGTGATAGCAAACGATACAGTATCCGGTCAAGTGAATAATAATTCCAGAAACAAGCATTCATCTCTATCTAAGACACGTATGTCTTGATTGCATGAGTGATAGCAAACAATACAGTATCCGGTCAAGTGAATAATAATTCCAGAAACAAGCATTCATCTCTATCTAAGACACGTATGTCTTGATTGCATGAGTGATAGCAAACTATACAGTATCACGTCAAGTGAAGAACAATTCAAGAAACAAGCATTCATCTCTATCTAAGACACGTATGTCTTGATTGCATGAGTGATAGCAAACGATACAGTATCCGGTCAAGTGAATAATAATTCCAGAAACAAACATTCATCTCTCTATCTAAGACACGTATGTCTTGATTGCATGAGTGATAGCAAACGATACAGTATCCGGTCAAGTGAATAATAATTCCAGAAACAAACATTCATCTCTCTATCTAAGACACGTATGTCTTGATTGCATGAGTGATAGCAAACGATACAGTATCCGGTCAAGTGAATAATAATTCCAGAAACAAGCATTCATCTCTATCTAAGACACGTATGTCTTGATTGCATGAGTGATAGCAAACAATACAGTATCCGGTCAAGTGAATAATAATTCCAGAAACAAGCATTCATCTCTATCTAAGACACGTATGTCTTGATTGCATGAGTGATAGCAAACTATACAGTATCACGTCAAGTGAAGAACAATTCAAGAAACAAGCATTCATCTCTATCTAAGACACGTATGTCTTCATTGCATGAGTGATAGCAAACGATACAGTATCACGTCAAGTGAAGAATAATTCAAGAAATAGGCACTCATCTCTCTATCTAAGACACGTATGTCTTGATTGCATGAGTGATAGCAAACAATACAGTATCCGGTCAAGTGAATAATAATTCCAGAAACAAGCATTCATCTCTATCTAAGACACGTATGTCTTGATTGCATGAGTGATAGCAAACAATACAGTATCCGGTCAAGTGAAGAATAATTCAAGAAACAAGCATTCATCTCTATCTAAGACACGTATGTCTTGATTGCATGAGTGATAGCAAACGATACAGTATCACGTCAAGTGAAGAATAATTCAAGAAACAAGCATTCATCTCTATCTAAGACACGTATGTCTTGATTGCATGAGTGATAGCAAACGATATAGTATCACGTCAAGTGAAGAATAATTCAACAAACAAGCATTCATCTCTATCTAAGACACGTATGTCTTGATTGCATGAGTGATAGAAAACAATACAGTATCCGGTCAAGTGAAGAACAATTCAAGAAATTAGCATTCATCTCTATCTAAGACACGTATGTCTTGATTGCATGAGTGATAGAAAACAATACAGTATCCGGTCAAGTGAAGTATAATTCAAGAAATTAGCATTCATCTCTATCTAAGACACGTATGTCTTGATTGCATGAGTGATAGCAAACAATACAGTATCCGGTCAAGTGAAGTATAATTCAAGAAATTAGCATTCATCTCTATCTAAGACACGTATGTCTTGATTGCATGAGTGATAGCAAACAATACAGTATCCGGTCAAGTGAAGTATAATTCAAGAAATTAGCATTCATCTCTATCTAAGACACGTATGTCTTGATTGCATGAGTGATAGCAAACAATACAGTATCCGGTCAAGTGAAGTATAATTCAAGAAATTAGCATTCATCTCTATCTAAGACACGTATGTCTTGATTGCATGAGTGATAGCAAACAATACAGTATCCGGTCAAGTGAAGTATAATTCAAGAAATTAGCATTCATCTCTATCTAAGACACGTATGTCTTGATTGCATGAGTGATAGCAAACAATACAGTATCCGGTCAAGTGAAGAACAATTCAAGAATCTAGCACTCATCTCTCTATCTAAGACACGTATGTCTTGATTGCATGAGTGATAGCAAACGATACAGTATCCGGTCAAGTGAAGAACAATTCAAGAAACAAGCACTCATCACTCTATCTAAGTCACGTATGTCTTGATTGCATGAGTGATAGCAAACGATACAGTATCCGGTCAAGTGAAGAATAATTCAAGAAACAAGCATTCACTCTATCTAAGACACGTATGTCTTGATTGCATGAGTGATAGCAAACGATACAGTATCTCGTCAAGTGAAGAATAATTCCACAAACAAGCATTCATCTCTATCTAAGACACGTATGTCTTGATTGCATGAGTGATAGCAAACGATACAGTATCACGTCAAGTGAAGAATAATTCAAGAAACAAGCATTCATCTCTATCTAAGACACGTATGTCTTGATTGCATGAGTGATAGCAAACGATACAGTATCACGTCAAGTGAAGAATAATTCAACAAACAAGCATTCATCTCTATCTAAGACACGTATGTCTTGATTGCATGAGTGATAGCAAACGATACAGTATCACGTCAAGTGAAGAATAATTCAAGAAACAAGCATTCATCTCTATCTAAGACACGTATGTCTTGATTGCATGAGTGATAGCAAACGATACAGTATCACGTCAAGTGAAGAATAATTCAACAAACAAGCATTCATCTCTATCTAAGACACGTATGTCTTGATTGCATGAGTGATAGCAAACGATACAGTATCCGGTCAAGTGAAGAACAATTCAACAAACAAGCATTCATCTCTATCTAAGTCACGTATGTCTTGATTGCATGAGTGATAGCAAACAATACAGTATCCGGTCAAGTGAAGAATAATTCCAGAAACAAGCATTCATCTCTATCTAAGACACGTATGTCTTGATTGCATGAGTGATAGCAAACAATACAGTATCCGGTCAAGTGAAGAACAAATCCAGAAACAAGAATTCATCTCTATCTAAGACACGTATGTCTTGATTGCATGAGTGATAGCAAACGATACAGTATCACGTCAAGTGAAGAATAATTCAAGAAACAAGCATTCACTCTATCTAAGAAACGTATGTCTTGATTGCATGAGTGATAGCAAACGATACAGTATCACGTCAAGTGAAGAATAATTCAACAAACAAGCATTCATCTCTATCTAAGACACGTATGTCTTGATTGCATGAGTGATAGCAAACGATACAGTATCACGTCAAGTGAAGAATAATTCAAGAAACAAGCATTCATCTCTATCTAAGACACGTATGTCTTGATTGCATGAGTGATAGCAAACGATACAGTATCCGGTCAAGTGAAGAACAATTCAAGAAACAAGCACTCATCTCTCTATCTAAGACACGTATGTCTTGATTGCATGAGTGATAGCAAACGATACAGTATCCGTTCAAGTGAAGAATAATTCAAGAAACAAGCACTCATCTCTCTATCTAAGACACGTATGTCTTGATTGCATGAGTGATAGCAAACGATACAGTATCCGGTCAAGTGAAGAACAATTCAAGAAACAAGCATTCATCTCTATCTAAGACACGTATGTCTTGATTGCATGAGTGATAGAAAACGATACAGTATCCGGTCAAGTGAAGAATAATTCCAGAAACAAGCATTCATCTCTATCTAAGTCACGTATATCTTGATTGCATGAGTGATAGCAAACAATACAGTATCCGGTCAAGTGAAGAACAATTCAAGAAACAAGCACTCATCTCTCTATCTAAGACACGTATGTCTTGATTGCATGAGTGATAGAAAACGATACAGTATCCGGTCAAGTGAAGAATAATTCCAGAAACAAGCATTCATCTCTATCTAAGTCACGTATGTCTTGATTGCATGAGTGATAGCAAACAATACAGTATCCGGTTAAGTGAAGAATAATTCCAGAAACAAGCATTCATCTCTATCTAAGTCACGTATATCTTGATTGCATGAGTGATAGCAAACGATACAGTATCCGGTCAAGTGAAGAACAATTCAAGAAACAAGCACTCATCACTCTATCTAAGACACGTATGTCTTGATTGCATGAGTGATAGCAAACGATACAGTATCACGTCAAGTGAAGAATAATTCAACAAACAAGCATTCATCTCTATCTAAGACACGTATGTCTTGATTGCATGAGTGATAGCAAACGATACAGTATCACGTCAAGTGAAGAATAATTCAACAAACAAGCATTCATCTCTATCTAAGTCACGTTAGTCTTGATTGCATGAGTGATAGCAAACAATACAGTATCCGGTCAAGTGAAGAATAATTCCAGAAACAAGCATTCATCTCTATCTAAGTCACGTATGTCTTGATTGCATGAGTGATAGCAAACGATACAGTATCCGGTCAAGTGAAGAATAATTCAAGAAACAAGCATTCACTCTATCTAAGACACGTATGTCTTGATTGCATGAGTGATAGCAAACGATACAGTATCACGTCAAGTGAAGAATAATTCAACAAACAAGCATTCATCTCTATCTAAGACACGTATGTCTTGATTGCATGAGTGATAGCAAACGATACAGTATCACGTCAAGTGAAGAATAATTCCAGAAACAAGCATTCATCTCTATCTAAGTCACGTATGTCTTGATTGCATGAGTGATAGCAAACAATACAGTATCACGTCAAGTGAAGAACAATTCAAGAAACAAGCATTCATCTCTATCTAAGACACGTATGTCTTGATTGCATGAGTGATAGCAAACGATACAGTATCACGTCAAGTGAAGAATAATTCAACAAACAAGCATTCATCTCTATCTAAGACACGTATGTCTTGATTGCATGAGTGATAGCAAACGATACAGTATCACGTCAAGTGAAGAATAATTCAACAAACAAGCATTCATCTCTATCTAAGACACATATGTATTGATTGCATGAGTGATAGCAAACGATACAGTATCCGGTCAAGTGAAGAACAATTCAAGAAATAAGCATTCATCTCTATCTAAGACACGTATGTCTTGATTGCATGAGTGATAGCAAACGATACAGTATCCGGTCAAGTGAAGAATAATTCAACAAACAAGCATTCATCTCTATCTAAGACACGTATGTCTTGATTGCATGAGTGATAGCAAACGATGCAGTATCCGGTCAAGTGAAGAACAATTCAAGAAACAAGCATTCACTCTATCTAAGACACGTATGTCTTGATTGCATGAGTGATAGCAAACGATACAGTATCCGGTCAAGTGAAGAACAATTCAAGAAACAAGCATTCATCTCTATCTATGACACGTATGTCTTGATTGCATGAGTGATAGCAAACGATACAGTATCCGGTCAAGTGAAGAATAATTCAACAAACAAGCATTCATCTCTATCTAAGACACGTATGTCTTGATTGCATGAGTGATAGCAAACGATACAGTATCCGGTCAAGTGAAGAACAATTCAAGAAACAAGCATTCACTCTATCTAAGACACGTATGTCTTGATTGCATGAGTGATAGCAAACGATACAGTATCCGGTCAAGTGAAGAACAATTCAAGAAACAAGCATTCATCTCTATCTAAGACACGTATGTCTTGATTGCATGAGTGATAGCAAACGATACAGTATCCGGTCAAGTGAAGAACAATTCAAGAAAGAAGCATTCATCTCTATCTAAGACACGTATGTCTTGATTGCATGAGTGATAGCAAACGATACAGTATCCGGTCAAGTGAAGAACAATTCAAGAAACAAGCACTCATCACTCTATCTAAGACACGTATGTCTTGATTGCATGAGTGATAGCAAACGATACAGTATCCGGTCAAGTGAAGAACAATTCAAGAATATAGCACTCATCTCTCTATCTAAGACACGTATGTCTTGATTGCATGAGTGATAGTAAACGATACAGTATCCGGTCAAGTGAAGAACAATTCAAGAAACAAGCACTCATCACTCTATCTAAGTCACGTATGTCTTGATTGCATGAGTGATAGCAAACGATACAGTATCCGGTCAAGTGAAGAATAATTCAAGAAACAAGCATTCACTCTATCTAAGACACGTATGTCTTGATTGCATGAGTGATAGCAAACGATACAGTATCTCGTCAAGTGAAGAATAATTCCACAAACAAGCATTCATCTCTATCTAAGACACGTATGTCTTGATTGCATGAGTGATAGCAAACGATACAGTATCACGTCAAGTGAAGAATAATTCAAGAAACAAGCATTCATCTCTATCTAAGACACGTATGTCTTGATTGCATGAGTGATAGCAAACGATACAGTATCACGTCAAGTGAAGAATAATTCAACAAACAAGCATTCATCTCTATCTAAGACACGTATGTCTTGATTGCATGAGTGATAGCAAACGATACAGTATCACGTCAAGTGAAGAATAATTCAAGAAACAAGCATTCATCTCTATCTAAGACACGTATGTCTTGATTGCATGAGTGATAGCAAACGATACAGTATCACGTCAAGTGAAGAATAATTCAACAAACAAGCATTCATCTCTATCTAAGACACGTATGTCTTGATTGCATGAGTGATAGCAAACGATACAGTATCCGGTCAAGTGAAGAACAATTCAACAAACAAGCATTCATCTCTATCTAAGTCACGTATGTCTTGATTGCATGAGTGATAGCAAACAATACAGTATCCGGTCAAGTGAAGAATAATTCCAGAAACAAGCATTCATCTCTATCTAAGACACGTATGTCTTGATTGCATGAGTGATAGCAAACAATACAGTATCCGGTCAAGTGAAGAACAATTCCAGAAACAAGAATTCATCTCTATCTAAGACACGTATGTCTTGATTGCATGAGTGATAGCAAACGATACAGTATCACGTCAAGTGAAGAATAATTCAAGAAACAAGCATTCACTCTATCTAAGAAACGTATGTCTTGATTGCATGAGTGATAGCAAACGATACAGTATCACGTCAAGTGAAGAATAATTCAACAAACAAGCATTCATCTCTATCTAAGACACGTATGTCTTGATTGCATGAGTGATAGCAAACGATACAGTATCACGTCAAGTGAAGAATAATTCAAGAAACAAGCATTCATCTCTATCTAAGACACGTATGTCTTGATTGCATGAGTGATAGCAAACGATACAGTATCCGGTCAAGTGAAGAACAATTCAAGAAACAAGCACTCATCTCTCTATCTAAGACACGTATGTCTTGATTGCATGAGTGATAGCAAACGATACAGTATCCGTTCAAGTGAAGAATAATTCAAGAAACAAGCACTCATCTCTCTATCTAAGACACGTATGTCTTGATTGCATGAGTGATAGCAAACGATACAGTATCCGGTCAAGTGAAGAACAATTCAAGAAACAAGCATTCATCTCTATCTAAGACACGTATGTCTTGATTGCATGAGTGATAGAAAACGATACAGTATCCGGTCAAGTGAAGAATAATTCCAGAAACAAGCATTCATCTCTATCTAAGTCACGTATATCTTGATTGCATGAGTGATAGCAAACAATACAGTATCCGGTCAAGTGAAGAACAATTCAAGAAACAAGCACTCATCTCTCTATCTAAGACACGTATGTCTTGATTGCATGAGTGATAGAAAACGATACAGTATCCGGTCAAGTGAAGAATAATTCCAGAAACAAGCATTCATCTCTATCTAAGTCACGTATGTCTTGATTGCATGAGTGATAGCAAACAATACAGTATCCGGTCAAGTGAAGAATAATTCCAGAAACAAGCATTCATCTCTATCTAAGTCACGTATATCTTGATTGCATGAGTGATAGCAAACGATACAGTATCCGGTCAAGTGAAGAACAATTCAAGAAACAAGCACACATCACTCTATCTAAGACACGTATGTCTTGATTGCATGAGTGATATCAAACGATACAGTATCACGTCAAGTGAAGAATAATTCAACAAACAAGCATTCATCTCTATCTAAGACACGTATGTCTTGATTGCATGAGTGATAGCAAACGATACAGTATCACGTCAAGTGAAGAATAATTCAACAAACAAGCATTCATCTCTATCTAAGTCACGTTAGTCTTGATTGCATGAGTGATAGCAAACAATACAGTATCCGGTCAAGTGAAGAATAATTCCAGAAACAAGCATTCATCTCTATCTAAGTCACGTATGTCTTGATTGCATGAGTGATAGCAAACGATACAGTATCCGGTCAAGTGAAGAATAATTCAAGAAACAAGCATTCACTCTATCTAAGACACGTATGTCTTGATTGCATGAGTGATAGCAAACGATACAGTATCACGTCAAGTGAAGAATAATTCAACAAACAAGCATTCATCTCTATCTAAGACACGTATGTCTTGATTGCATGAGTGATAGCAAACGATACAGTATCACGTCAAGTGAAGAATAATTCCAGAAACAAGCATTCATCTCTATCTAAGTCACGTATGTCTTGATTGCATGAGTGATAGCAAACAATACAGTATCACGTCAAGTGAAGAACAATTCAAGAAACAAGCATTCATCTCTATCTAAGACACGTATGTCTTGATTGCATGAGTGATAGCAAACGATACAGTATCACGTCAAGTGAAGAATAATTCAACAAACAAGCATTCATCTCTATCTAAGACACGTATGTCTTGATTGCATGAGTGATAGCAAACGATACAGTATCACGTCAAGTGAAGAATAATTCAACAAACAAGCATTCATCTCTATCTAAGACACGTATGTATTGATTGCATGAGTGATAGCAAACGATACAGTATCCGGTCAAGTGAAGAACAATTCAAGAAATAAGCATTCATCTCTATCTAAGACACGTATGTCTTGATTGCATGAGTGATAGCAAACGATACAGTATCCGGTCAAGTGAAGAATAATTCAACAAACAAGCATTCATCTCTATCTAAGACACGTATGTCTTGATTGCATGAGTGATAGCAAACGATGCAGTATCCGGTCAAGTGAAGAACAATTCAAGAAACAAGCATTCACTCTATCTAAGACACGTATGTCTTGATTGCATGAGTGATAGCAAACGATACAGTATCCGGTCAAGTGAAGAACAATTCAAGAAACAAGCATTCATCTCTATCTATGACACGTATGTCTTGATTGCATGAGTGATAGCAAACGATACAGTATCCGGTCAAGTGAAGAATAATTCAACAAACAAGCATTCATCTCTATCTAAGACACGTATGTCTTGATTGCATGAGTGATAGCAAACGATACAGTATCCGGTCAAGTGAAGAACAATTCAAGAAACAAGCATTCACTCTATCTAAGACACGTATGTCTTGATTGCATGAGTGATAGCAAACGATACAGTATCCGGTCAAGTGAAGAACAATTCAAGAAACAAGCATTCATCTCTATCTAAGACACGTATGTCTTGATTGCATGAGTGATAGCAAACGATACAGTATCCGGTCAAGTGAAGAACAATTCAAGAAAGAAGCATTCATCTCTATCTAAGTCACGTATGTCTTGATTGCATGAGTGATAGCAAACGATACAGTATCCGGTCAAGTGAAGAATAATTCAAGAAACAAGCATTCACTCTATCTAAGACACGTATGTCTTGATTGCATGAGTGATAGCAAACGATACAGTATCACGTCAAGTGAAGAATAATTCAACAAACAAGCATTCATCTCTATCTAAGACACGTATGTCTTGATTGCATGAGTGATAGCAAACGATACAGTATCACGTCAAGTGAAGAATAATTCCAGAAACAAGCATTCATCTCTATCTAAGTCACGTATGTCTTGATTGCATGAGTGATAGCAAACAATACAGTATCACGTCAAGTGAAGAACAATTCAAGAAACAAGCATTCATCTCTATCTAAGACACGTATGTCTTGATTGCATGAGTGATAGCAAACGATACAGTATCACGTCAAGTGAAGAATAATTCAACAAACAAGCATTCATCTCTATCTAAGACACGTATGTCTTGATTGCATGAGTGATAGCAAACGATACAGTATCACGTCAAGTGAAGAATAATTCAACAAACAAGCATTCATCTCTATCTAAGACACGTATGTATTGATTGCATGAGTGATAGCAAACGATACAGTATCCGGTCAAGTGAAGAACAATTCAAGAAATAAGCATTCATCTCTATCTAAGACACGTATGTCTTGATTGCATGAGTGATAGCAAACGATACAGTATCCGGTCAAGTGAAGAATAATTCAACAAAGAAGCATTCATCTCTATCTAAGACACGTATGTCTTGATTGCATGAGTGATAGCAAACGATGCAGTATCCGGTCAAGTGAAGAACAATTGAAGAAACAAGCATTCACTCTATCTAAGACACGTATGTCTTGATTGCATGAGTGATAGCAAACGATACAGTATCCGGTCAAGTGAAGAACAATTCAAGAAACAAGCATTCATCTCTATCTATGACACGTATGTCTTGATTGCATGAGTGATAGCAAACGATACAGTATCCGGTCATGTGAAGAATAATTCAACAAACAAGCATTCATCTCTATCTAAGACACGTATGTCTTGATTGCATGAGTGATAGCAAACGATACAGTATCCGGTCAAGTGAAGAACAATTCAAGAAACAAGCATTCACTCTATCTAAGACACGTATGTCTTGATTGCATGAGTGATAGCAAACGATACAGTATCCGGTCAAGTGAAGAACAATTCAAGAAACAAGCATTCATCTCTATCTAAGACACGTATGTCTTGATTGCATGAGTGATAGCAAACGATACAGTATCCGGTCAAGTGAAGAACAATTCAAGAAAGAAGCATTCATCTCTATCTAAGACACGTATGTCTTGATTGCATGAGTGATAGCAAACGATACAGTATCCGGTCAAGTGAAGAACAATTCAAGAAACAAGCACTCATCACTCTATCTAAGACACGTATGTCTTGATTGCATGAGTGATAGCAAACGATACAGTATCCGGTCAAGTGAAGAACAATTCAAGAATCTAGCACTCATCTCTCTATCTAAGACACGTATGTCTTGATTGCATGAGTGATAGCAAACGATACAGTATCCGGTCAAGTGAAGAACAATTCAAGAAACAAGCACTCATCACTCTATCTAAGTCACGTATGTCTTGATTGCATGAGTGATAGCAAACGATACAGTATCCGGTCAAGTGAAGAATAATTCAAGAAACAAGCATTCACTCTATCTAAGACACGTATGTCTTGATTGCATGAGTGATAGCAAACGATACAGTATCTCGTCAAGTGAAGAATAATTCCACAAACAAGCATTCATCTCTATCTAAGACACGTATGTCTTGATTGCATGAGTGATAGCAAACGATACAGTATCACGTCAAGTGAAGAATAATTCAAGAAACAAGCATTCATCTCTATCTAAGACACGTATGTCTTGATTGCATGAGTGATAGCAAACGATACAGTATCACGTCAAATGAAGAATAATTCAACAAACAAGCATTCATCTCTATCTAAGACACGTATGTCTTGATTGCATGAGTGATAGCAAACGATACAGTATCACGTCAAGTGAAGAATAATTCAAGAAACAAGCATTCATCTCTATCTAAGACACGTATGTCTTGATTGCATGAGTGATAGCAAACGATACAGTATCACGTCAAGTGAAGAATAATTCAACAAACAAGCATTCATCTCTATCTAAGACACGTATGTCTTGATTGCATGAGTGATAGCAAACGATACAGTATCCGGTCAAGTGAAGAACAATTCAACAAACAAGCATTCATCTCTATCTAAGTCACGTATGTCTTGATTGCATGAGTGATAGCAAACAATACAGTATCCGGTCAAGTGAAGAATAATTCCAGAAACAAGCATTCATCTCTATCTAAGACACGTATGTCTTGATTGCATGAGTGATAGCAAACAATACAGTATCCGGTCAAGTGAAGAACAATTCCAGAAACAAGAATTCATCTCTATCTAAGACACGTATGTCTTGATTGCATGAGTGATAGCAAACGATACAGTATCACGTCAAGTGAAGAATAATTCAAGAAACAAGCATTCACTCTATCTAAGAAACGTATGTCTTGATTGCATGAGTGATAGCAAACGATACAGTATCACGTCAAGTGAAGAATAATTCAACAAACAAGCATTCATCTCTATCTAAGACACGTATGTCTTGATTGCATGAGTGATAGCAAACGATACAGTATCACGTCAAGTGAAGAATAATTCAAGAAACAAGCATTCATCTCTATCTAAGACACGTATGTCTTGATTGCATGAGTGATAGCAAACGATACAGTATCCGGTCAAGTGAAGAATAATTCAAGAAACAAGCATTCACTCTATCTAAGACACGTATGTCTTGATTGCATGAGTGATAGCAAACGATACAGTATCACGTCAAGTGAAGAATAATTCCACAAACAAGCATTCATCTCTATCTAAGACACGTATGTCTTGATTGCATGAGTGATAGCAAACGATACAGTATCACGTCAAGTGAAGAATAATTCAAGAAACAAGCATTCATCTCTATCTAAGACACGTATGTCTTGATTGCATGAGTGATAGCAAACGATACAGTATCACGTCAAGTGAAGAATAATTCAACAAACAAGCATTCATCTCTATCTAAGACACGTATGTCTTGATTGCATGAGTGATAGCAAACGATACAGTATCACGTCAAGTGAAGAATAATTCAAGAAACAAGCATTCATCTCTATCTAAGACACGTATGTCTTGATTGCATGAGTGATAGCAAACGATACAGTATCACGTCAAGTGAAGAATAATTCAACAAACAAACATTCATCTCTATCTAAGACACGTATGTCTTGATTGCATGAGTGATAGCAAACGATACAGTATCCGGTCAAGTGAAGAACAATTCAACAAACAAGCATTCATCTCTATCTAAGTCACGTATGTCTTGATTGCATGAGTGATAGCAAACAATACAGTATCCGGTCAAGTGAAGAATAATTCCAGAAACAAGCATTCATCTCTATCTAAGACACGTATGTCTTGATTGCATGAGTGATAGCAAACAATACAGTATCCGGTCAAGTGGAGAACAATTCCAGAAACAAGCATTCATCTCTATCTAAGACACGTATGTCTTGATTGCATGAGTGATAGCAAACAATACAGTATCCGGTCAAGTGGAGAACAATTCCAGAAACAAGCATTCATCTCTATCTAAGACACGTATGTCTTGATTGCATGAGTGATAGCAAACAATACAGTATCCGGTCAAGTGAAGAACAATTCAAGAAACAAGCATTCATCTCTATCTAAGACACGTATGTCTTGATTGCATGAGTGATAGCAAACGATACAGTATCACGTCAAGTGAAGAATAATTCAAGAAACAAGCATTCATCTCTATCTAAGACACGTATGTCTTGATTGCATGAGTGATATAAAACGATACAGTATCACGTCAAATGAAGAATAATTCAAGAAACAAGCATTCATCTCTATCTAAGACACGTATATCTTGATTGCATGAGTGATAGCAAACGTTACAGTATCCGGTCAAGTGAAGTTTAATTCAAGAAACAAGCATTCATCTCTATCTAAGACACGTATGTCTTGATTGCATGAGTGATAGAAAACGATACAGTATCACGTCAAGTGAAGAATAATTCAACAAACAAGCATTCATCTCTATCTAAGACACGTATATCTTGATTGCATGAGTGATAGCAAACGATACAGTATCCGGTCAAGTGAAGTATAATTCAAGAAACAAGCATTCATCTCTATCTAAGACACGTATGTCTTGATTGCATGAGTGATAGCAAACGATACAGTATCCGGTCAAGTGAAGTATAATTCAAGAAACAAGCATTCATCTCTATCTAAGACACGTATATCTTGATTGCATGAGTGATAGCAAACGATACAGTATCCGGTCAAGTGAAGTATAATTCAAGAAACAAGCATTCATCTCTATCTAAGACACGTATGTCTTGATTGCATGAGTGATAGCAAACGATACAGTATCCGGTCAAGTGAAGTATAATTCAAGAAACAAGCATTCATCTCTATCTAAGACACGTATGTCTTGATTGCATGAGTGATAGCAAACGATACAGTATCACGTCAAGTGAAGAATAATTCAAGAAACAAGCATTCATCTCTATCTACGACACGTATGTCTTGATTGCATGAGTGATAGCAAACGATACAGTATCACGTCAAGTGAAGAATAATTCAACAAACAAGCATTCATCTCTATCTAAGACACGTATGTATTGATTGCATGAGTGATTACAAACGATACAGTATCCGGTCAAGTGAAGAACAATTCAAGAAACAAGCATTCATCTCTATCTAATTCATGTATGTCTTGATTGCATGAGTGATAGCAAACGATACAGTATCACGTCAAGTGAAGAATAATTCAACAAACAAGCATTCATCTCTATCTAAGACACGTATATCTTGATTGCATGAGTGATAGCAAACGATACAGTATCCGGTCAAGTGAAGTATAATTCAAGATACAAGCATTCATCTCTATCTAAGACACGTATGTCTTGATTGCATGAGTGATAGAAAACGATACAGTATGCGGTCAAGTGAAGTATAATTCAAGAAACAAGCATTCATCTCTATCTAAGACACGTATGTCTTGATTGCATGAGTGATAGAAAACGATACAGTATCACGTCAAGTGAAGAACAATTCAAGAAACAAGCATTCATCTCTATCTAAGACACGTATGTCTTGATTGCATGAGTGATAGAAAACGATACAGTATCACGTCAAGTGAAGAATAATTCAACAAACAAGCATTCATCTCTATCTAAGACACGTATATCTTGATTGCATGAGTGATAGCAAACGATACAGTATCCGGTCAAGTGGAGTATAATTCAAGAAACAAGCATTCATCTCTATCTAAGACACGTATGTCTTGATTGCATGAGTGATAGAAAACGATACAGTATCCGGTCAAGTGAAGTATAATTCAAGAAACAAGCATTCATCTCTATCTAAGACACGTATGTCTTGATTGCATGAGTGATAGCAAACGATACAGTATCCGGTCAAGTGAAGTATAATTCAAGAAACAAGCATTCATCTCTATCTAAGACACGTATGTCTTGATTGCATGAGTGATAGCAAACGATACAGTATCACGTCAAGTGAAGAATAATTCAACAAACAAGCATTCATCTCTATCTAAGACACGTATGTCTTGATTGCATGAGTGATAGAAAACGATACAGTATCCGGTCAAGTGAAGAATAATTCAAGAAACAAACATTCATCTCTATCTACGACACGTATGTCTTGATTGCATGAGTGATAGCAAACAATCTCACAGGATGTTCGCCATCTGTTGAAGATTTAGAACAGACTTCTGACGTGCTATTAAATTAATCATTAATTAATACGATGTTCGCCATCTAACGCTTAGATTGAAGATATGGAACAGATTTCTGACGTGCTATTAAATATAATTATTATTTAATAGGATGTTCGCCATCTAACGCTTAGACTAAAGATATGGAACAGACCTCTGACGTGCTATTAAATATAACTATTAATTAATACGATGTTCGCCATCTAACGCTTAGACTAAAGATATGGAACAGACCTCTGACGTGATATTAAATATAGTTATTATTTAATAGGAATTTCGCCATCTAACGCTTAGATTGAAGATATTGAACAGACCTCTGACGTGGTTAATTTTTTTTTGTAAAGAATATGTAAAGGAATCTGAAAATATAACTTTTAGAATAACATGATGTTAAATATATAAACAATTTTCTAACCTGACCAGTAGGAGTGGCTTTTTCAGCTGTTTGCAGGTTAATCACCGCCCCCATCTCGTCATTCTCGGTTGCACAGTGCCCAGAGACAGTCGCCACTGGGAGCACCTGCAAAGTTATAACAGATTCAGTTTATCTTTGTTTAAGGACATAGGCCACAGTTTAAATCCTTGAATATCAAGGATATTTGAAAATTTGAAAATAATAGGCATGGGAAAAGAGAGGGTAACATCCGTAGAAGAAGGGTTGACAACTGGACGCCATAACAGAGGTTTTTAGGAGGATTACATCCTTACTTTAGGAGGATTTTAGCCATGAGCAGGGTGAGGCTATGGCTGGAGATGGATGAGAAGGGTCTGGGTAGCCATCCTGGAACCTTGAAGAGAAATGAACAGGGGTTTATTCAGGGTAAAGTAAAGGTACATTATGAAAGACCACCAAGCGATGGGCCTCTTTCAGAATACATTGCAATTCTCCATTGCCGAAGTTGTCCTTATGGTGCAGGGTGACTTCATGCATTACTGATGTTTCCTGGGCTACTATGAAATATGGGGTCATAGCGAAAACGAATATAGGATGTATATTGTGTGTATAGACTATAGAAAAGTATAGAAGATGCTCAAAGACAGTCTCCTGTTTTGAAAGAGGAAAGGTGTTTTTTTGAAAAAAAAACTACAAAACTTTTATCAGACCGATAGGTGCAGAAGAAGAATACGGTGTGTTTGGATATTGGTTGGTGACCAATATTTAAAGGAGCACAAAATCAAACCTTTCTTGACTTCTAAAAAGACTTCAGTGGTGGATTGGAACTTTTTGAAGCCAACAACAACAACAACAACGTTGATAATCCAAAGCAGCTTTGGGTAGTGGTCTCCTCTCGAGGAAATCCGAATTTTTCTAGTCAAATAAATCTAACTTGAATTGGAAAACTTTGGGAGTGAAGTAGACTTTTCAAAGGCCTTGGAAATGACGGAAAGAAGTGGTAGGGCAGCTTTGTGATCGTCAGGCGGGGAGATCAACTGTGCAGTTTTCTAACAAGAAGGATAGGGGTTGAGTTGCAAATATGATGAAAATAAGATAGCAAAATTCGGACGAAAGGTTTTTTTTAATGTAACTGCTGAGATAGTGTCGAAGCCGGGTCCCTTTCTAGATTTTAATCTTTGGATCCCGAGGGTGACATTTTCTGGATGAACGGATGCTCCTCAGACTCTAGGACTTAACTAAAGTATTCCTGAAGATACCCATTCACGAAATATTGTGAAGTATTCTTCTTTGACACTATGATGTGGTACGAACTGTGTTTTCAAATAAGCAGCAATGCCTTCGACTATTTATCAGGAAAAAGACAATTCTGCAGTGTCTTGAAGGGCTCATTCTACCAACCCCAGTGACCAAACACATTTTCACTTTTTTTTATAAATAACATCAAGTTATTTGTCAAAAACGTTTTCTTTTTTGATATCATATATAATACATCTTCCTTTTAAAATCTATTTACGACACGGTATATAATATTTATAAACCAAAAATATGTTAAAAAAAACGTCTATACTAATGGCTTACGAGCTGTAAATCGTTGAAGGGGTGGAGGTTAAAATGAACAGCAATTTATTTACACCCTCAGGGCAGGCACCAGGAATTGGTTTATTGGTAAGTATGTATATTGTAATATATATACGTAATATATAATTCGCTTTAAAAATGTTATTTACAATAAAGTATTTACATAATTATATATATATATATATATATATATATATATATATATATATATATATATAAATATCGCAGTATATTTTCTTGTGTATTAATAAAGAACAAAAGTCTAAATACAAATACAAGAATTATAATTGAACTTACAATTCAAAGCTTTTCGTTGGCTAACAGTACCAACATCATCAGGAATATTAAACAATTCAAACAATTCTTTATATATATATATATATATATATATATATATATATATATATATATATATATATATATATATATATATATATAAAGAACTGAGTCAAAATACAAATACAAGAATTATAATTGAATTTATAATTCAAAGCTTTATAATTCAAAACAGTACCAACATCATCAGGAATATTAAACAATTAAAATTATCATATGTGCAAATTAGATCAAATAAATAGCTATGCCAAATAAATTACAATATTGTTAATTTTTTTTTTATTTTGCAGCCCTAACATTACAAACACTGATTATATTATCAAATTTAGATTTTACTTGTATTTGATCATTTATTAACTCATTATTAGTATTATATTTTTGTATTTCTAAAGCTTCATAAATATTCATTCTCAGGCCTTTGTTAATTTCTTTTACAAGTATCATATTATCTATATTAGGAAATATGTGATTATTATTAATACAATGACTAGCAAAATTTGATTTATAAATTTCTGGCTTTTCATATGCATTAAAATGCTCCTTATATCTATCTTTAGGTTTTTCTTAGTTTGTCCTATATACAATAATCACATTCTAATTTATATACACCGTTTTTTTCATGCATATTAATAAAATTATTATTATTCATTACTTTTATTAATTTATTATTAGTATTATATGCGAATTTTATGTTGCTACCTTTAAACAATTTTGTGATATTTTTTACTTCATTAACAAAAAATGTAAATGAAGTCCATATGACATTTTCATCATTTATTTGTAAATTAGATTATTATTTTGTTTTTTTAAAATATTATAATTAAGTTTATCAACAGTTTTCTTTTTATAGCCATTCTCAATTGCGATTTGATAGATAATGTTTTTCTCTCTCTAATTTTGTTTTCATTATTAGTAGAGAAGGCTACAGTTGAGATGGGTCGCTTGGGAGGGAGCTAATAGGAAAGCCGGATTTGTTACCCCCACCACTTCTCAAGATGGCGAAGCCCATATGACGGGAACAAGATGGCGGCGCTCATTTAGCGGGAACAAGATGGCGTTTCGCGCTAGTGTCCTAACCTAAGGAAAAGTATGTTTAGAGTGTATTTTGGTTAGATGTGGGGGTGGGTTTGCCACGGGGGTTGTTTTTAATAATATATAAAATTGCCAAAAAATGATCGGTAAGATCAAATGACCGAAAACAGTGAAACACAGTGAAACACTGTCTTACGCTAAGTTAAACCGACCAGCTTGCACACATATCAAGCGACCAATAATTACGTTGATTCCAGATAACCAACAGTCTTTGCGGGAATTGACCAATCACATTGCATGGGCTCGTTAGTGCTGTTAAACCCAAGTCACTTAGATGGCCTGTAAGCTACTTCTAAGTGTGTGTTAAGGCTGAGTTTCGTGAGTCAGATGGGTCATAGGGGATAGATGTCATAGAGTCCTCACATAACTCATCCTTAAGTGTTGCATGTGTTTGGAGTGTATCCTGGATATATGCGGGTTAGGTCAGGGGATGGTGGTAGTTTATAATAATAATATATGAAAGCATCAAAAAATGATCGGTTAGATCAAATGACTAACGTTTTAACTAAACACTATCTTACGTGTAGTTTAACCGACCAACTTACATGAATTTCAATTGACCAACATTTACAATGAATCCAAATAGTCAACAGGCTGTGCAGGGAATCGACCTATCACATTGCAGGGGCTCGGTAGGCTTATGCAACACAACGCATTAAGGTGTGTAGGCTTATTAATATGTTAAGCCAACATGCATTATAGCTCTATATACAAATATGCATGTAAACCTACATAGACTTATATACTATGTTAAGCCAACATGTATGAATCCCAACACGGGTCTACTATGTCGGTAAACTACTGGCCAAAGCCTTTATGATCTGGGCCTTACACACACACACACACACACACACACACACACACACACACACACACACACACACACACACACATACACACATACACACACACACACAAATTCTCACCTAGGTATGCTCTATCAGGTAGAGCCTCAGGCAAGCAATCGTATAGTTCATATGGGGTGTAATAAACGGCCTACGCTATATCCTACACACTACAACCTACATACACCAAAATACAAGTTACATGTTATACCTTACACGACACAAAATGCATGCTATATTCTACACTCTACAACGTACACACTATATCCTACACACTAAAACATACGCCCTAAACACCTCCATCAAATCATGACTTTTAGACAATATCTCTGTAAACCTAGCTACCAATTTACACTCTACCACAATAGTTACGATAAAACAGCTACCGATGCTCACCTCATCATAATAGCTACATATACATAGCCTGACCATAGACTGACAACAGATACGTAGCCTGACTATTGATACATAGCCTTACAACAGATTATAGCTTGACAGAAGATACATAGCCTGGCAACAAATACATAGCCTGACTATCGATACATAGGCTGACAACAGATACCTAGCCTAACAACAGAGCTAGATCAAATGACAAACGTTTCAGCTAAACAACATTGAGAACACTGTCTTACACCCCGTTTAACCGGCCAACATACACAAAATTCAAACGAACAACAATTACACCGAGTTCAATCGGGGTATGGCGATTATGACTGGTGAAGGCTACCTTTGCACGTCCAACATACTATGATACGGAAGAGGATCATCAGGGCATCTAGCATGTCTAAGGTAGGCCTTAGAGTATACTTTGTTACGGAAGAGGATCATCATGACATCTAGCATGTCTAAGGTAACATGTCCTTACGGAGCAATTGTCTTAGCTCATGCACTAACATAGGTCTTTACGTGAATGTTTTTACGGAGCTATTGTGCTACGGTATGCATTGGCAGTCGTCTTTACGGAGCTATTTTGATAGGTTATGCATTAGTAGCTGTCATTACGTAGCTATAGTGATTGGTTATACATTGGTAGCTGTTTTCACGTAGCTATTGTGGTAGGGTAAGCATTAATAGCTTTCTTTAAGGAGCTTTTGTTATCGACCATGCATTGATTGCTGTCTTAATGTAGCTATAGTGATGGGTTATGCATTGGTATCTGTCTTTACTGAGCAATTGTTTTAGCTACTGCATTTATATAGATCTTTACGTAAATATTGTCTTATATCGTGGGTCGGTAACTGTTTTTCCGTAGTTATTGTGTAAGGTATGCATTGGTAGCTGTCTTCATGGCGCTTTTGTGATAGGTGATGCAATTATATAGGCCTTTACGTAACTTTTGTCTTAGATCATGTATTGATAGATGTCTATACGTAGTCGTTTACTAGACAGCTGTCTTTACGGAGCTATTGTAATGGGGAATGCATTGGTATTAGCCTGACGTAACTATTGTGATGGGGTATGCATTGGTAGCTGTCTTTTCGTAGCTATTGTCCTTGATCATGCTTTTGATATATGTCTTTGTAACTATTGTGATAGGGAATGTATTTGTAGCTGTCTCTATGGAGCAATTGTGATAGGTTAAGCATTGGTAGCGCTATTTACTTAGCTAATGTGACGAGTTATGTGTTGGTAGCTGTCTTTACGGAGCTATTGTCCTTGCTCATGCTTTTGATATATGTCTTTGTAACTATTGTGATAGGGAATGTATTTGTAGCTGTCTCTATGGAGCAATTGTGATAGGTTAAGCATTGGTAGCGCTATTTACTTAGCTAATGTGACGAGTTATGTGTTGGTAGCTGTCTTTACGGAGCTATTGTCCTTGCTCATGCTTTTGATATATGTCTTTGTAACTATTGTGATAGGGAATGTATTTGTAGCTGTCTCTATGGAGCAATTGTGATAGGTTAAGCATTGGTAGCGATATTTACTTAGCTAATGTGACGAGTTATGTGTTGGTAGCTGTCTCTATGGAGCAATTGTGATAGGTTAAGCATTGGTAGCGCTATTTACTTAGCTAATGTGACGAGTTATGTGTTGGTAGCTGTCTTTACGAAGCTATTGTCCTTGCTCATGCTTTTGATATATGTCTTTGTAACTATTGTGATAGGGAATGTATTTGTAGCTGTCTCTACGGAACAATTGTGATAGGTTTACCATTAGTAGCGCGATTTACTTAGCTAATGTGATGAGTTATGTGTTGGTAGCTGTCTTTACGGAGCTATTGTGATGAGTAATGCATTGGTAGCGGTCCATACCGTGCTGTTGTCGTAGTTCATGCAATGGTAGGTTTTCCTTACGGAGCTATTGTCTTAGCTCATGCATTGATATAGGTCTTACGTAAGTATTATCTTGGGTCAAGGACCGGTAACAGTTTTTTACATAGCTATTGTGATAGTGTATATATTGGTAGCTGTCTTTACGAAGCTAGTGTGATGGTTCATGATTTAGTAGCTGTCATTACTGAGTTATTGTGTTAGGTTATGCATCTTTAGCTGTCTTTACATACCTATTATGATAGGGTAAGTATTGGTTGTTATCTTTTCGTAGCTATTTTAATGGGGTATGCATTGTTAGCTGCCTTTGCGTAGCTATTAAGAAAGGTTATGCAATGGTAGCGGTTTTTACGGAGGTCTTGTGTTAGGTTATGCATTATTAGCTGTCTGTACGTAGCTATTATGATAGGGTGAGCATCGGTAGCTCTTTTAACGTAACTATTGTGATATAGTATGGATTGGTAGCTGTCTTTACGAATATATTGTCTAAGGTCTTGAATTGATACAGGGTTTTACGTAACTATTGTCTTAGATTATGAGTCGGTAACAGTTTTGACATAGCTATTGTGGTAGAGTATAAATTGGTAGCTAGTTTTACAGAGATATTGTCTAAAGTCATGATTTGATGGAGGTGTTTACGTAACTATTGCTATAGAGTTTCGATTGGTAGCTGTCTTTACACATCTATAGTGATAGGTTATGCATTGGTAGCTATCTTTATGGAGATATTGTGATAGATTTTGGATTGGTAGCCGTCTTTACGGAGATATTGCCTAAGGCATTGAATTGATGGAGTTATTTACGTAACTATTGTTTTAGTCCAAGGGTCGATTACAGTTTCTACATAGTTAATGTGGTATAGTATCCATCGGTAGCTATCTTTATGGAGATATTGTCTAAGGTCTAAAGCTCAGATCATAAAGGCTATTGCCAGTGCCTTCATAAACCATAGCCACCATAACCCATTTGAACTAGGTGTAAATGTTGCTTGATTAGCATCAATTTTTCAACTTTGATTAGCTGAAACGATGATCATTTGATCTAGCCTTCACCAGCCATAACCGCCATAGCCTATTTGAAGTTAGCGTAAATGTTGTTCGTTTGAAAGTAGCGTAAGGTTTTCAATGTTGTTTAGTTGAAACGTTGGTCGTTTGATTTAGCCTTCACCAGTCATAATCGCCATTCCCCAATTGAACTCGGTGTAATTGTTGTTCGTTTGAATGTTGTGTATGTTGGCCGGTTAAACGGGGTGTAAGACCGTTTTTTCAATGTTGTTTAGCTAAAACGTTTGTCATTTGATCTAGCTCTGTTGTTAGTCTAGGTATCTGTTGTCAGACTATGTATCGGCATTCAGGCTATGTATTTGTTATCAGGCTATGTATTTGTTGTCAGGTTATGTATTTGTTGTCAATCTATGTATCTGTTGTCAGGGTACGTATTTGTTGCCAGGCTATGTATCTGCTGTCAGGCTATGATCTGTTGTCAGGCTACGTATCAATAGTCAGGCTACGTATCTTTGGTCAGTCTATGGTCAGGCTAGGTATGTGTTGTCAAACTATGTATCTGTATTATGATAAGGTGAGCATCGGTAGCTGTTTTAACGTAACTATTATGGTAGAGTGTAAATTGGTAGCTAGGTTTACAGAGATATTGTCTAAAAGTCATGATTTGATGGAGGTGTTTAGGGCGTATGTTTTAGTGTGTAGGATATAGTGTGTACGTTGTAGAGTGTAGGATATAGCATGCATTTTGTGTCGTGTAAGGTATAACATGTAACTTGTATTTTGGTGTATGTAGGTTGTAGTGTGTAGGATATAGCGTAGGCCGTTTATTACACCCCATATGAACTATACGATTGCTTGCCTGAGACTCTACCTGATAGAGCATACCTAGGTGAGAATTTGTGTGTGTGTGTGTATGTGTGTATGTGTGTGTGTGTGTGTGTGTGTGTGTGTGTGTGTGTGTGTGTGTGTGTGTGTGTGTGTGTGTGTGTGTGTGTGTGTGTGTGTGTGTGTGTGTAAGGCTCAGATCATAAGGCTTTGGCCAGTAGTTTACCGACATTGTAGACCCGTGTTGGGATTCATACATGTTGGCTTAACATAGTATATAAGTCTTTGTAGGTTCACATGCATATTTGTTTTACACACTGTATAGGGCTATAATGCATGTTGGCTTAACATATTAATAAGCCTACACACCTTAATGCGTTGTGTTGCGTAAGCCTGCCGAGCCCCATCAATGTGATAGGTCGATTCCCTGCACAGCCTGTTGACTATTTGAATTCATCGTAATTGTTGGTCAATTGAAATTCATGTAAGTTGGTCGGTTAAACTGCACGTAAGATAGTGTTTAGTTAAAACGTTAGTCATTTGATCTAACCGATCACTTTTTGATGCTTTCATATATTATTATTATAAACTACCCCCATCCCCTGACCCAACCCGCATATATCCAGCATACACTCAAAACACATATAACACTTGAGGATGAGTTAGGTGAGGACTCTATGACATTTATCCCCCATGACCCACAAAACTCACCCCTAACACACACTTAGGGGTAGCTTGCAGGCCATCTAAGTGACTTGGGTTTAACAGCACTACCGAGCCCATGCAATGTGATTGGTCAATTCCCTCAAAGACTGTTGGTTATCTGGAATCCATGTAATTGTTGGTCGATTGATATGTGTGCAAGTTGGTCGGTTAAACTTAGCGTAAGACAGTGTTTCACTATTGTTTAGTTGAAACGTTGGTCATTTGATCTAACCGATTATTTTTTGGCAATTTCATATATTATTAAAAACAATCCCCGGGGAGAACCCACCCCCACATCTATCCAAAATACACTCTAAATATACAACACTTTTTCTTAGGTTAGGAGACTAGCGCGAAACAACATCTTGTTCTCGCCAAATGAGCGCCGCTATCTTGTTCTCGCCAAATGGGTGTCGCCATCTTGAGAAGTGATTGGGTAACAAATCCGGCTTTTATATTGGCTCCCTCCCAAGCGACCCACCTCAACTTAAGTCTTCTCTACTATTATTCATAGGTATTTTATGTAATCTATATAATAAATTATACAATGCAGCCATTTTTTGATTATAAGGATGGTTAGAATTATTAGGTATAATTTGGTTAGTTCTATTCTTAAAGATAAAATGAAACTAAATAATAATCATACCATAAGTAATTCTATTAACCTTATTGAAAAATTAAAAATAATTAATATTGATAATAAAACAAAATTAATATCATTCGATATAAAAAATATGTACACAAATATTCCTATAAAAGAGACTGTCATAATTATAAAATCTAGATTAGAGCAAAATGAAAAAGATAGAAAATTAATATTAGAAATTATAAATACATTAAAAAAATTATTAAATCAAAATTATTTTGCATATAATAATAAAATTTACAAACAGGAAGATAGTCTTGCCATGGGTTCTCCCTTATCGAATATAATATCTGAAATATTTTACAATATATAGATGATAAAATAAATAAAATTATACAGACATTTGATAAAAACTGTTATAGTTTAGATATATAGATGATGGTTTGTATGTATCTAATAATAATGGTATAAACTTAATGACTATTTTAGTTAAAATAAATGTGATAAATAAAAATAATTATTTTACTTATGAAATGGAGAAAAATAATAAGATCAACTTTCTAGATATAACAATTATAAGACATAATAATGAATTTGAATTTAACATATATCGTGAACCGACACAAACTAACCAAATTATACCTAATAATCCTAACCATCCGTATAATCAAAAAATGGCTGCATTGTACAATTTATTATATAGATTAGATAAAATACCTATGAATAATGAAAACAAAATAAGAGAGAAAAACATTATCTATCAAATCGCAATTGAGAATGGCTATAAAAAGAAAACTGTTGATAAACTTAATTATAATATTTTAAAGAAACAAAATAATAATCTAATTTACAAAAATAATGATGAAAATGTCATATGGACTTCATTTACATTTTTTGGTAATGAAGTAAAAAATATCACAAAATTGTTTAAAGGTAGCAACATAAAATTCGCATATAATACTAATAATAAATTAATAAATGTAATGAATAATAATAATATTATTAATATGCATGAAAATAGGTGTATATAAATTAGAATGTGATTATTGTATATAGGACAAACTAAGAAAAAACTTAAAGATAGATATAAAGAGAATTTTAATGCATATAAAAAGCCAGAAATTTATAAATCAAATTTTGCTAGTCATTGTATTAATAATAATCACATATTTCCTAATATAGATAACTCCGCTACGCCGTTCCCAAGCGCGGGGTCTCATCTTACGATGGGGAAGGAGGAGGGATAGAGGAGTAACACCCCTTTAAAAAAACCTTGGTTTAGCTGGTCTGGCTGATAGTACCTCGTGAGGGCTCCTTGTACAGTGTTAAAGTACTAGGAGAAGGAAGGCCGAAAACAAACCAAAGATGGAAGTTGTAGATAAAACCAAACCTACGGTGCAGGGGGTCAGATCCCCAGTACCGGGATCCCCAGTCGGGTGTGAGCAAGCAGGCTCCGGGTCGTCGTCAGCCAGCGCCTGCAAGAAACATACCTCGGGGATGGAACACTTGGTCCCCTTGGATGAAAATGTGACAAGTGGTGAGGAAAGTAATCCTTTCTCTAGGAGCTCCAGGGTTCGGAGGACACCACCGTCAGGTCCCAAGCCACCTGAAAGGAAGAGAAGATTGTCAGGAATAAAAGTGATGTCTCTCCATTGGAAAAAATGGAAATGCGGGAACTGAAACACCGGGAAACGCAATAGCAGAAAGCTCTCAGCAGATATCTCCTCAAGAGAAGCAGTTGCAAAAAATTGCCCGAGAGGAAGCAGAACACTTCAAAAAATGCTGAGTCGTGCTAAGCAAAATGAAGGCTGCTATAGGCAGACAAAAAAACGTCAGTATTGACATTAAATCTGGAATTATGGAGCTCGAAGATCTAGTAGACGGGCTAAGCTACTTAAAGAGATCACGGGAGAGGGCTGAATTCTTCCTAAAAGAAGAAGAGGCACAACATGCTAATTCTCCACAAATAGGGGAAGGAAAGAAAAGAGTGACTTCGGGTCCCCTTCAACAGGGCCTAGGGAAAAACACAGAGAAGGAGTCAGACTAGAAGATGACCCCTCGAGAGTAGATGGCACAAGGCCTAAGAACTCTACAGAGTCCACTTCCGTCACAGGGGTTACTCATGAGAATCCTTCTTCTCATAAGGAGAAAGAGAATGGCGGCCAGTGGACGGTAGTTCAAACCCGCAAACACGTTGCAGCTAGAAGGCAGCATCAGTGGGAACTGGCCATGGAATCCAATCAAATGACTCCAGGTCAAATAAAAAAGAAGAAAGTAAGAAATAAGCCACGCTCGGTGGCAGTACTTATTAAGCCTTTCAGTGGGAAATCTTTTGCAGGTGTTTTCCGCGTCATCCACGACAAGGTAAAGCCTGAGGACTTAAATGCGGGCATAAAATCCATAAAGAAAACGAGAGTAGGGGATGTCCTCTTTGAGATGTCTGGCAGGGCGGAAAATATCGATGAATTCAACAAAACTATAACAGATGCAATTGGAGAAGTAAGGAATATACAACACCTAGTCCCGAAAGTAACAATAGAGATTAGATACCTAGACTCAATGACAGAAGAGAATGATGTAAAGGAAGCTCTCGCTCGTAATTTACTGAATAGTAATGACGAACGCAAGATTTACGTAACAGGAGCAAATGATAGAGGGCAGAAGATGGCTATTGTTGTTTTAAGCGAGGCAGAATCAGGCATTCTTTTAAAGAATAATAGGATTAAAATTGGCTATGTCAGCTGTAGAATCAGGTTGAGGATTGAGGTAACACGTTGCTGGAGGTGTCTCGGCTATGTCAGCTGTAGAATCAGGTTGAGGATTGAGGTAACACGTTGCTGGAGGTGTCTCGGCTATGTCAACTGTAGGATCAGGTTGAGGATTGAGGTAACACGTTGCTGGAAGTGTCTCGGCTATGTCAGCTGTAGAATCAGGTTGAGGATTGAGGTAACACGATACTGGAGGTGTCTCGGCTATGTCAGCTGTAGAATCAGGTTGAGGATTGAGGTAACACGTTGCTGGAAGTGTCTCGGCTATGTCAGCTGTAGAATCAGGTTGAGGATTGAGGTAACACGTTGCTGGAAGTGTCTCGGCTATGTCAGCTGTAGAATCAGGTTGAGGATTGAGGTAACACGATGCTGGAGGTGTCTCGGCTATGTCAGCTGTAGAATCAGGTTGAGGATTGAGGTAACACGTTGCTGGAAGTGTCTCGGCTATGTCAGCTGTAGAATCAGGTTGAGGATTGAGGTAACACGTTGCTAGAGGTGTCTCGGCTATGTCAGCTGTAGAATAAGGTTGAGGATTGAGGTAACACGTTGCTGGAGGTGTCTCGGCTATGTCAGCTGTAGAATCAGGTTGAGGATTGAGGTAACACGTTGCTGGAGGTGTCTCGGCTATGTCAGCTGTAGGATCAGGTTGAGGATTGAGGTAACACGTTGCTGGAAGTGTCTCGGCTATGTCAGCTGTAGAATCAGGTTGAGGATTGAGGTAACACGATGCTGGAGGTGTCTCGGCTATGTCAGCTGTAGAATCAGGTTGAGGATTGAGGTAACACGTTGCTGGAAGTGTCTCGGCTATGTCAGCTGTAGAATCAGGTTGAGGATTGAGGTAACACGTTGCTGGAGGTGTCTCGGCTATGTCAGCTGTAGAATCAGGTTGAGGATTGAGGTAACACGTTGCTGGAAGTGTCTCGGCTATGTCAGCTGTAGAATCAGGTTGAGGATTGAGGTAACACGATGCTGGAGGTGTCTCGGCTATGTCAGCTGTAGAATCAGGTTGAGGATTGAGGTAACACGTTGCTGGAAGTGTCTCGGCTATGTCAGCTGTAGAATCAGGTTGAGGATTGAGGTAACACGTTGCTAGAGGTGTCTCGGCTATGTCAGCTGTAGAATAAGGTTGAGGATTGAGGTAACACGTTGCTGGAGGTGTCTCGGCTATGTCAGCTGTAGAATCAGGTTGAGGATTGAGGTAACACGTTGCTGGAGGTGTCTCGGCTATGTCAGCTGTAGAATCAGGTTGAGGATTGAGGTAACACGTTGCTGGAAGTGTCTCGGCTATGTCAGCTGTAGAATCAGGTTGAGGATTGAGGTAACACGATGCTGGAGGTGTCTCGGCTATGTCAGCTGTAGAATCAGGTTGAGGATTGAGGTAACACGTTGCTGGAAGTGTCTCGGCTATGTCAGCTGTAGAATCAGGTTGAGGATTGAGGTAACACGTTGCTAGAGGTGTCTCGGCTATGTCAGCTGTAGAATAAGGTTGAGGATTGAGGTAACACGTTGCTGGAGGTGTCTCGGCTATGTCAGCTGTAGAATCAGGTTGAGGATTGAGGTAACACGTTGCTGGAGGTGTCTCGGCTATGTCAGCTGTAGAATCAGGTTGAGGATTGAGGTAACACGTTGCTGGAAGTGTCTCAGCTATGTCAGCTGTAGAATCAGGTTGAGGATTGAGGTAACACGTTGCTAGAGGTGTCTCGGCTATGTCAGCTGTAGAATCAGGTTGAGGATTGAGGTAACACGTTGCTGGAGGTGTCTCGGCTATGTCAGCTGTAGAATCAGGTTGAGGATTGAGGTAACACGTTGCTGGAGGTGTCTCGGCTATGTCAGCTGTAGAATCAGGTTGAGGATTGAGGTAACACGTTGCTGGAAGTGTCTCGGCTATGTCAGCTGTAGAATCAGGTTGAGGATTGAGGTAACACGTTGCTGGAGGTGTCTCGGCTATGTCAGCTGTAGAATCAGGTTGAGGATTGAGGTAACACGTTGCTGGAGGTGTCTCGGCTATGTCAGCTGTAGAATCAGGTTGAGAATTGAGGTAACACGTTGCTGGAGGTGTCTCGGCTATGTCAGCTGTAGAATCAGGTTGAGGATTGAGGTAACACGTTGCTGGAGGTGTCTCGGCTATGTCAGCTGTAGAATCAGGTTGAGGATTGAGGTAACACGTTGCTGGAGGTGTCTCGGCTATGTCAGCTGTAGAATCAGGTTGAGGATTGAGGTAACACGTTGCTAGAGGTGTCTCGGCTATGTCAGCTGTAGAATAAGGTTGAGGATTGAGGTAACACGTTGCTAGAGGTGTCTCGGCTATGTCAGCTGTAGAATCAGGTTGAGGATTGAGGTAACACGTTGCTGGAGGTGTCTCGGCTATGTCAGCTGTAGAATCAGGTTTAGGATTGAGGTAACACGATGCTGGAGGTGTCTCGGCTATGTCAGCTGTAGAATCAGGTTGAGGATTGAGGTAACACGTTGCTGGAAGTGTCTCGGCTATGTCAGCTGTAGAATCAGGTTGAGGATTGAGGTAACACGTTGCTAGAGGTGTCTCGGCTATGTCAGCTGTAGAATAAGGTTGAGGATTGAGGTAACACGTTGCTGGAGGTGTCTCGGCTATGTCAGCTGTAGAATCAGGTTGAGGATTGAGGTAACACGTTGCAGGAGGTGTCTCGGCTATGGGCATAAGACTGAAAAATGCAACGGGCCTGATAGGCAAGGTTTATGTTTTAAATGTGGCAACAGCGAACATCAGGTCAAAGACTGTCAGCAGGAACCTTATTGCATGCTGTGCGCGGATATGAATCTGGATGTGGACAAGACAAAACACGTCTCCGGATCTGGGAAATGTATAGTGTTTCGCCAAGCGTTGGAAGCCGAAAAACGAAAAAAATGGCTAGACGGATTATCCAAGGAAATCTGGGCAGAGGGAGACTGGCTAATGATCTTCTTTCGTAACTTCGATTAGAACACAAGGCTGACATTATAATAATATGTGAGCAGTATAAGGACTTGGCATCACCTACGTGGTTTTCGGACAGCTTGGGAACCGCAGCTATTTGGATACCTGAAGGGAATCTTGCCATTGATAGTCATGGCTCTGGAAACGGCTATGTATGGGTTAAAAGCAACAGTGTTACATACGTCAGCGTGTACCTAACTCCCAATGAGTCCATCGGAGACTTCCGCCAAAAGATGGACCAGCTAGAGGACGGACTACAGGCAATGGACGGTAACATCATTGTTGGAGGAGATTTCAACGCGAGGGCTACAGAATGGGGGGCAGATATAACTAACTCTAGAGGCAAACGCGTGACCGAAATGGCATCAAGACTGGGACTCGTCATCCTTAACACAGGTAACACGACTACCTTCCGTCGACCAGGATATAGAGGTAGTATTATCGATAATACTTTAGCCTCAGAGACTTTAGTCCCTAGAATTCAGGACTGGGTAGTGATGGAGGACTATACGGCGAGCTATCACCAGTTCATCTTAATCAACATCAACCCTGAGAAACCAAAGAGACGGTTGAGGACACTGAGAAGAAGCAGGTGGAATGTCGCCCGAATGGCCCAGGACAGATTCTCGGAGATCCTGCAGGGTTCCCAATTGGATGCCATGGAAATGGGGCAAACAACGCAAAGGCACAGGCACGCTGAAGCTGTAGTAGACGCAACAATGAAACTCATTCAAAGAGCCTGCAAGGTTCCTATCCCACAAAAACGATTCCCTAGAGGAAATAGAAATCCGGTATATTGATGGACTGAGGAGATAGCCATATTACGGAGGAAGTGTCTTAGAACGAGACGCCTAGCTGAACGGGCAAGGCGAAGGGGACAGGATGTGACCTATGAAGAGACACTGGAATGCAAGACGGAAAAGAGTGAACTCCGTAGAGCAATTAGAGAGAGCCAAAGGCGATGCTGGGAGGACCTTGGTGAACACCTAAATAGCTATCCCTGGGCCTGGGATATAAGCTGGTGATGAAAAAGCTAAATTCATTCACTCCGAGAGGACAATTGAATGCGGCACAGATGAAAATTATAGTAGATGGTTTGTTCCCTTCCTACCCTGTCGGACAGATTTCAAAGAGGAAAACCGGAGGACAAGATGTCCCGCTCTTCACGGAGAAAGAATTATGGACTGCAGCCAACCCCCTCTAAAATAACAAGGCTCCGGGACCGGATGGAATCCCTTCGGAGGTCCTTAAAGCCGTAGTGAGAGCTCACCCGCACATATTACTCAACATGTACAACCACTGCCTGAAAGCCGGCGTATTTAGTGTCCGTTGGAAGGTAGCTAGATTGGTCCTGATTAACAAAGGCAAGGGGAACTTAGATTCTCCTTCTTCATACAGACCGCTGTGCATGTTGGATGCGGCTGGAAAGTTGCTAGAAAAACGTATTAGGCCACGGCTGCTCTCGGCCTTCCACGATGCAGAAAGGAGATCTTTCTGATTGGCTTTAGGAAGGGCAAGTCAACTATTGATGCTATTAGAACCGTAGTTGATGCTGCTAAAATAGTCGAGGTAGGTAACTACTTTTCACTACCTGTGTGCCTTCTGGTTACTCTAGATGTACGTAATGCCTTCAACACAGCGAGATGGAAAGACATACTGTATGCCCTGGAGAAGACATTCGCTCTGCCTGAGTATCTCCTACGGATAGTACGAGACTACCTTAACAACCGGTATCTGATATACGAGACCTCATTTGGACCTAGAAGGAAGAGAGTAACAGCAGGAGCACCTCAAGGCTCCATTGTTGGCCCGGACCTCTGGAATGCAAATTACGACAGCATTTTGCGTATAACAATGCCAGATTGAACTTTCCTGGTGGGATACGCAGACGACATTGCTGCGATCATTATAGCGAGAAACCAAGAGCTCGCCCAATTGCGACTGGCCCAAGTAATGCGTCGTGTTAACAGCTGGATGATGGAGCATGGTCTACGCTTGGCTCTGGAAAAAACTGAGATTCTTCTGATATCCAAGAGACACCTTACTCCTAGCCCTGAGATGCTCGTGGGAGAGGAAAAAATAGCGGTTAAAAATGCCATTAGATACTTAAGTATCATGATTGATAAGAAGCTGAGCTTTCAAAATCATGTTAAATACGCAGCTGAGAAAGCGATCAGAGTCACAACAGCTATGAGTAGGCTTCTAGCTAACGTTAGGGGCCCTACTCAGAGCAGACGCCGTCTTCTGATATCCGTGCTGCGATATGAGACCGTTCCGTACGAAACGATATGGAAGATAGCAATAACAAAAATGAAGCGAGAAGAACGACGATGACTAAGTGGCAGGAAAGATGGTCAGCAGAACCCACCGGAAGATGGACAGCCAGACTAATCAAAAACCTATCCAGTTGGACTAACAGGCAGCATGGAGAGGTAAACTTCTACACTACACAGTATTATTTATATAAAATGGGAAACGTGAACAATCAAAATTGCTCCCATTGTGGGGAAGGGTCACTCGATAACCCCGAACACACCTTCTTTGTGTGCAGAAGATGGCAATCGGAGAGAACAACGCTAGAAAGCAACGTCGGGACAATAGACCCGGACAACTTTGTGGGCAAGATGCTGTTGAGCGCATCCAACTGGATAGAGATAGCGACATATATCGAGAGCATACTGCGGAGTAAAATGAGACAAGAAGATGGTCGAGGTCAAGATCAGTGACCAGGCCAAATATTCAGTTTTAAAAATAGAAACCACTGGGGTTAATAAAGGGCTTTCTGACCAGGAAGAATGCTAATACAGTGATATCCTGGTCAGATCTACAAAGGGCCGGAAAGGAGGAAGGGTTTAGTGGGTATTCGCCAGGAGTCCCACACACTAGGTCTGTCAGGGCAGACTTGATGGTGCGTAAATGCAAAAAAAAAAATATAGATAATATGATACTTGTAAAATAAATTAACAAACACCTGAAAATGAATATTTATGAAGCTTTAGAAATACATAAATATAATAATAATAATGAGTTGATAAATGAACAAACACAAGTAAAATCTAAATTTGATAATATATTCAGTGTTTGTAATGTTAGGACAGTAAAATAAAAAAAATTTTAACAACATTGTAATTGATTTGGCATAGCTATTTATTTGATCTAATTTGCACATATGGTAATTTTAATTGTTTAATATTCCTGATGATGTTGGTACTGTTAGCCAACGAAAAGCTAATTGTAAATTCAATTATAATTCTTGTATTTGTATTTTGACTCAGTTCTTTATTAATACACAAGAATACATATTGCGATATATATATATATATATATATATATATATATATATATATATATATATATATATATAACATATCTAATACACAATTACGTCACAAAAACGTGTTCACGGAAATTTAAATTTATCATGTGATTTACTTTTCATTCAAATTGTTTAAGATGTACATCCGAACGATTAAAATTTTGGAATTTTTATTTGCATAGTCATAGAAATGCAATGTGAATAAACAAACGTAATAATATCACCCTAAAGTTAATTAGTGGTATATGTAATCGGTGTTTTAATTTGTTTTGTTAGCTGTTTTCTGGTAAGGAACAAACTTTGCAATCGAATTTGATAAACTTCCCGATGTACTTTAGTTTTCAATATTCGAACATAAATTAAGATTGGTTGACAATGCGGTGAAAATTTGGTTTGTATTGTTCTTATAAATATTAGACTATATACAAGTCTTACATTTGAAAATAATCACATAGAAATGAGAAACAATAAATAGTTACGACACTATAAAAATATTATACAAAATATTTTTCTCTAATTAGTTAGAAAGTAGAACATATTTGTTTATAAGCCCAAATAGATACATATGGCCATGCAGATCAAATTCCCCTATAACCTGTCCTAATATCATTATACAAAGTGAGTTTCAATAGGTTAATAAAATACTTATAAAATTCTGAACAAAGACCTTGAAGCACTTGCATAGATAATTGTGAAAAATTACCTAGTATTTAAATATTAGGACAATCTGTATGAACTTAAATAGATAATGGTTTATGTACATGTTCAGGGGATTATGTACATGTTCAGGGGTTTATGTACATGTTCAGGGGTTTATGTACATGTTCAGGGGTTTATGTACATCTTCAGAGGTTTATGTACATGTCAGGAGTTTATGTACATGTTCTGGGGTTTATGTACAAGTCAGGAGCTTAAGTACATGTTCAGGGGTTAATGCACATGTTCAGGGGTTAATGTACATGTTCAGGGGTTTATGTAGTTGTTCAGGGGTTAATGTACATGTCAGGAGTTTATGTACATGTTCAGGGGTTTATGTACATGTTCAGGGGTAATGCACATGTTCAGGGGTTAGTTTACATGTCATGGGTTTATGTACATGTTCGGGGGTTAATGTACATGTATAGGGGTTAATGTACATGTTTAGGGGTTTATGTACATATCAGGGGTTTATGTACATATCAGGGGTTTATGTACATATTCAGGGGTTTATGTACATGTTCAGGGGTTTATGTACATGTTCAGGGGTTTATGTACATGTTCAGGGGTTTATGTAACTGTTCAGGGGTTAATGTACATGTCAGGGGTTTATGTACATGTTCAGGAGTTTATGTACATGTTCAGGGGTTTATACACATGTTCAGGGGTTTGTGTACAATTTCAGGGGTTAATTTACATGGTCAGGGGTTAATGTACATGTCAGTGTATTATGTACATGTTCAGGGGTTTATGTACATGTTCAGGTGTTTATGTACATGTCCAGGGGTTAATGTACATATTCAGGGGATTATGTACATGTTCAGGGGCTAATGTACATGTTCAGGAGCTAATGTACATGTTCAGTGGTAATGTACATCTTCAGGTGTTTATGTACATGTTCAGGGGTTAGTGTACATATTCAGGGGTTTATGTACATGTCAGGGGTTAATGAACATGTTCAGGGGTTAATGTACATGTTCAGGGGTAATGTACATGTTCAGGGGTTAATGTACATGTCAGGGGTTTATGTACATGTTCAGGGGTTTATGTACATGTTCAGGGGTTTATGTACATGTTCAGGAGTAATGTACATGTTCAGGGGTAATGTACATGTTCAGGGGTTTATGTACATGTTCAGGGGTTTATGTACATGTTCAGGGGTTTATGTACATGATCAGGGGTTAATGTACAAATCAGGGGTTTATGTACATGTTCAGGGGTTATTGTACATGTTCAGGGGTTAATGTACATGTTCAGGTGTTGATGTACATGTTCAGGGGTTAATGTACGTCTTCAGGGGGTATGTACGTGTTCAGGGGTTAATGTACATGTTCAGGGGTTTATGTACATGTTCAGGAGTAATGTACATGTTCAGGGGTAATGTACATGTTCAGGGGTTTATGTACATGTTCAGGGGTTTATGTTCATGTTCAGGGGTTTATGTACATGTTCAGGGGTTAATGTACAAATCAGGGGTTTATGTACATGTTCAGGGGTTATTGTACATGTTCAGGGGTTAATGTACATGTTCAGGTGTTGATGTACATGTTCAGGGGTTAATGTACGTCTTCAGGGGTAATGTACGTGTTCAGGGGTTAATGTACATGTTCAGGGGTTTATGTACATGTTCAGGGGTTAATGTACATGTTCCGGGGTAATGTACATGTCAGGGGTAATGTACATGTCAGGGGTTTATGTACATGTTCAGGGGTTTATGTACATGTTCAGGGGTGTATGTACATGGTCAGGGGTAATGTACATGATCAGGGGTAATGTACATGTTCAGGGGTTAATGTAAGTGTTCAGGGGTAATGTACGTGTTCAGGGGTAATGTACATGTTCAGGGGTTTATGTACATGTTCAGGGGTTAATGTACATGTTCAGGGGTAATGTACATGTAAGGGTAATGTATATGTTCACGGGTTAATGTACATGTCAGGGGTTAATGTACATGTTCAGGGGTTAATGTACATGTTCAGGGGTTAATGTACATGTCAGGGGTTTATGTATATGTTCAGGGGTTAATGTACATGTTCAGGGTTTATGTACATGTACATGGGTTTATGTACATGTTCAGGGGTTTATGTACATGTTCAGGGGTGTATGTACATGTTCAGGGGTTTATGTACATGTTCAGGGGTGTATGTACATGTTCAGGGGTTAATGTACATGTTCAGGGGTAATGTACATGTTCAGGGGTTAATGTAAGTGTTCAGGGGTAATGTACGTGTTCAGGGGTTAATGTACATGTTCGGGGGTTTATGTACATGTTCAGGGGATAATGTACATGTTCAGGGGTAATGTACATGTCAGGGGTTAATGTACATGTTCAGATAAAAATTTTATTTTATACGTTTTCGTTCTTTCTGAAACCATTATTTTATATGTTTTCATACAAATAAATGTTTCTCAATATAATTGCCTGCATACCATATACTCTAGACATATGCAAATAGCACAAGGTATCCCGTAGACAAGTAAAATATAGCAGTATTGTCCTACGGTTGGTACAATATTTTCTTAGGTTATATCCTCCACAGCTTCTTATATATGAGACGTAGCTACTGCTCGTCACTAAAGCTCTAATTGTGTTTTAGTAGCAGTTATAACTCAGTGAGTTAGTAATCTAATATTTGTGAGTTGGTGTAAAACTCCTTCTTTAACTTTTGCAATTTCGAATAGTCCTTAAATTGTTTAATACAAACAATATTATTTTTCATGCCCTTCTTCTAATTATGTTTTTCTGCTAAAACTGTTTTCTTTATTACTTTAATGTCTTTCGCTTTCATAACTTTTTTAAACTGCTCCTCCTTTTCAAATAGTGGATTTTATTCACAAAATTATTTTCGAAGTTGTAAATTTATCATTTTCCCACAGTCCAGTCTGCTTTATATGTCACTTCTATGATAGTGTCATCATCGATTTAAGCTCATGGGATTAAGACTATACCGGCTTTTTTATAAATCAACAATGATACCGTATATTTATATATTGTGTAACGTGTTGTCTCGACCCATGCTAAAACATTATATCTTATATTGTGTAACGTGTTGTCTCGAACCATGCTAAAACATTATATCTTATATTGTGTAACGTGTTGTCTCGAACCATGCTAAAACATTATATCTTATATTGTGTAACGTGTTGTCTCGAACCATGCTAAAACATTATATCTTATATTGTGTAACGTGTTGTCTCGAACCATGCTAAAACATTATATCTTATATTGTGTAACGTGTTGTCTCGAACCATGCTAAAACATTATATCTTATATTGTGTAACGTGTTGTCTCGAACCATGCTAAAACATTATATCTTATATTGTGTAACGTGTTGTCTCGAACCATGCTAAAACATTATATCTTATATTGTGTAACGTGTTGTCTCGAACCATGCTAAAACATTATATCTTATATTGTGTAACGTGTTGTCTCGAACCATGCTAAAACATTATATCTTATATTGTGTAACGTGTTGTCTCGAACCATGCTAAAACATTATATCTTATATTGTGTAACGTGTTGTCTCGAACCATGCTAAAACATTATATCTTATATTGTGTAACGTGTTGTCTCGAACCATGCTAAAACATTATATCTTATATTGTGTAACGTGTTGTCTCGAACCATGCTAAAACATTATATCTTATGATAAACATGAATTTATAAAATAATTTAAAATATTTATTGCAAGGTTTGTAGAGACAAAAGCATATAAAGTCGATAGATCCATTATCGTTCCATGATCATGCTGGAACTAATGGGTACGCATTAGTCTCCTGACAGCAGAGAGAGGGGGAAATTGATGGGTCTACCATCTAACTTTTCTAAATTTTTTTACATAAATTTAGCAATAATTATAAATTACAAATTAATTTCCCAACGTATTTTTACAAATTATTCTGACCTATGTTTATATAGACGTTTAATGTTTAATTATTATTTTAGCCGTTTTTGTAAGTAGCAACTGCGTATTCTAATTATTGTTGTAAGTTGCAGCTGCAGTTTTATTTAAAATTTAATTAAAACGTTAACTTGGTTTATAAAGTGGTTATAGGTAATACTATAATTATATTAGAGATTATATGCATGCATACATACCATATAATACACATCCACCCTCATATATATAGATTTGTTAGTTCGCGCACGCGCGCGAGCGCGTGTGTGTGTGTTTGTGTGTGTGTGTGTGTGTGTGTATGTGTGTGTGTGTCTGTTTGTGTGTGTGTGTGTGTGTGTGTGTGTGTGTGTGTGTGTGTGTGTGTGTGCGTGTGTGTGTGTGTGTGTGTGTGTGTGTGTGTGTGTGTGTGTGTGTGTGTGTGTGTGTGTGTGTGTGTGTGCGTGTGTGTGTGTGTGTGTGTGTGTGTAAGATGAAAGGGGATGTATACTATACTTATCATCGTTTCAATAAATTTACATAACTTAAAATTACTGTTGCAAAAATTACACATATATTTATTGCTAAAATTTTTATATGCCTAAATACGAGAAAATTTAAATTGAACAGAAATAATATTTTTTTAATTTGTCAAGAATAACATGACAAAATTTTATTTCTGGTGTTCGAGTTGTGTTAATATTAAATTACAAATATACATATATTTTATTTCTAAAATAATTACTTCATGATAGACCTTTTTGAAGTAATAAAATTGTTATAATAATTTAATATATTTTCGTTAATAGTTGTGTAATAAAATCACGAGGCAAGTATTATTAAAGATTATAACAGTGAATGAATGAGTCGTTGAGAAATTCCTCCTTAAACACGTCAGCAATAACTAACTATTTCACCATTACAAACTGCAATACTGACTATTTAATGCTCTTTAATAAACAAATTATATTTCAATCAAAGTCCACCCGTGATACATTTTGTAGTTCAGTTGTATATTACCTGATATGAAGCTTGGCAGTGGGTTGGTTTGATAGAGCCATCTGGTTGTGAAAACTTGAAGTTATTAGGAGACACTTGTATTCGGTCACCTTGAGTAGCCATCATAGAGACCAACATTGGTCACACGACTAGGCTTCGGGATTTCTTTAAACCGCATCCCTAAACAAACATAATTAATGCATTTAACAAATGTATCAAAATAAACAAAAAGTAATAGACAGATTTTTATTCCATGAAAGTATTTCTGTGTACATATTTTAGTTACTTTTACTCATTTGGATTTTTCATACTTGATTGAAACGCCCACGAGTATATGTGTGACTTTTAAATCAGGTATATGTGTGACTATAGGTAAATATATATAGGCCTATACATTGTGTGACTACAAAGTAACTCATTCAATATGTTTTTGTAGGCGTTGCTATAAGGGGTTTCACTTTAAAAATGTCAAGCATCATAAGTCCTTGTTTTAAGGCTAAGCCGGTGCAGGTGGGATGGGACTTTAGTGCCCGCTTCGAACACCACCAACACATTAAACAGCCTTGACATGCTATTGCTCTTTGGTTAAGCCCTTATAAACAACCTCCCGTATAATCTTTACAACTTATTTCTTTTATACAACTTTAAATTAAACTTTATTTTCTTGTAAATTTTATTACATAACTATATTCTGTTTTTCTATATTTCAATAAATTTCTAATTTTCAAATACCATCAACGGTCGTGAGAAAAAATGTTATCAGAAGTTATTACTCGTATATTTCTCAAGCTAATGGATTGTAAAGGTAGGTCACTTATACCTTTTGCGGCTGGAATGAAGGGGCAATTTCCTTTGTGTCACTTGCTGTTACGAAATGGAAATAATAGAAAACGCCGTGAAGTACAAATCTACAACTGTCTGTTACCTTGACAACACATCTCTCTTTGCTTCGATGCTGGCAGAATATCGATTCAGTGTGTTAATTAAATGCAAATATGTGCAATAAACCGATAATTAATAATTCCTAGTCAGTGATTTAACATTTCAACACATTCAGGTGGTGGAATTAGATTAATCTGGTTTTAAAAATGATTAAGGGAAAATACATTACATTATTTGTTTTCACTCAAATATTAGCCAACAAACTATAGTTATAAAATAATAAGCCTAAGTAAAACTCATAGACTGTTGCTTTAGAATTTCTTTATTGTCAATTTGAAGCTTAACTTATCATGCGTAAAGATTGAGAGATGTAAATTTATATAATTCCATTCACGACTGTAGTAAAGCGCATTGGATTTATCAAAGCACTCAGGATGACCGATGTTTAAATATTTTTCAAATGGTTCAGGCATAAATATTATTTTAATATTTATGAAATTATTTTTAGCCACTTAATATTTGTAGATGTAAATCATAAAGTATGTAGTATGTAAAACTTACATCAGGTTTGCTATTATAATCGATATGTATTTAACTAACACAAAACTCAAAAATTCAAAAAGAAGTAACAAAATGAGAAACTTGTTTTCTCTTGCTACTTTGCCGCAATATACAGTCGTTTTTGCTACTGCTTAGTGCTTTGACAACAATTGTAGCCATTTCTTTCGTACACCATATTTTGTGCCTAGATCATCTCTTTTCCATTTCAATCCGTTACATGACAAAGTTTATCTTCTATTTTCTGGTCTTCTGAAATGAACAAACTACAACGATCTATAGTTTTATATACAATTTTATTTAATACTTCTCCCTGCATCCATTCTTAGTGTGTATTTAGGATTGTAAAATAATTCGTTGCAATTGAGTGTATATATCTTACTTAGTAAATCCAAACTACTCTAGGTCTCGATTTCTGTTCAAATTCTCATACTGACATTCTTGTTAATCCTTGTGGCTATACTCTGTTGGTTCTTAAGTGTTTTTGGTTTTGTTGTTTGTTTTTGTCAATCAAAGCACTTATATTTTTATTGTATTTCTGACCTTACTCCTGGCCCTCTTTGATGATTTTTCACCCATTTAGGTGAAATCTACACTATAATGAGTAACTTACTTGGTCGACTTCAAAGAATAAGGTGTCGCTCCGTAACAGGATGTGGTTTATGATTCTTATTTTTTATTTATTTTAAAAATTTAGTTTTAAAAAAATGTTTTAAATAATATTATTGCCATTGAACGCCCTTGAATTTCACTTCAAATTAAAATTTTTCTGTTTAAATAGCTTTAAAATTATGTCTGTTTTTCCTTATTTTTGTAATTCTTTTATTTCCATTAATACATATGATCCATTGTATTTTGTAAGTATTGTATTGCGTCATTACTTTAAGAAATGTGTTTCGCAATTTCATAAATAAAAACACTTTTCCTTCCTAATAAATTAATGTAGATAAGATACGAGCTCGTTCTGTTAGTCAGATAATTATATAACAATAAAAGCGTTTTAACGGTCAAGCAACCATTAGAGATTTAAACGCTTTAGAAGATAAATAAAAGCTGCTATATTTAGTGCTTCTAAGTGCTATATAAGTTTTTAGTTGTAAACTTTTGTTCAAATGACTGATGATGTTGACTTGGTTATTGAAACTAGTTTGATGTACGGATTTATTTATTGTGCGTGTTTGTGTTTTGTTAATAAACAAACAAGAAATACTGTTATGCCCCTGTACACAGTTAAACTGATATAATGCTGTATATTTCACTACCATGTGTTAGTAAAAATATTAACTATCTAGGCGGGAACAAACTATCTGATGTAGTTACTTGTATTCATATTTAAAACGATGTCAAACAAAGTAATGTCGAATAAAGTAGCAGTGGTTCCAGCTGTATTTCAACTTTCACATTCTGTTTATTTGAAACGTTTATTTAAGAGAGTAATTGTTATTCTGAGGTAATTAGTTGTGTGCGAGACGTAGGTGGGGTAAGAAGTTACATTAACTGTCTTCGCGTAACATATGTTTACATACACCGGCTGTTTGAATCTTCATTTAGAGGCTATATCGGCACTTTTAAAATTATCTGGCCTATTTCCTATTAGTGTGGCAGCTATAAACTTATAATATTACCAATATATAGGTATATGATTTTATATAGGTATACCATGATAATCGTTATATTAATGTATTACTTTATGAAATTTAATAAAAAATAATATTGCATAACTTACATTATATCTTACATTGTTTACCTATATTTAAACCTATTATATATATATATATATAGCTTTATATCTTTGCATATAATTAAAGTTACGGCAGTAAACGTTAGATAGAATTATGATCTTGCTAGTCATGTAGATTTCTGGTGTATTTAACCCCTCGTACTCCTGAACATTAACAACAACGTAATGCTGTAAAATAATTACGGCAATAGTAAGTTAAAGAATAATTTATCTTTAAATTTATAAATAAGAGTTTGTTGTATATGACTAAATGTTTTTCATTGCATGAAATTTATCACTTTTTTATTACAATTATTTTATTTTAAAAAAAGTAATTTTAAATTTGCCAAATTTTTCAATTAAATATAATCCACTAAGAATAAAATTCTAAAACATTTATTATATTTTCTAATGCAACTTGAAATCCTTTCACAAAAGCTCCCCATCACTAAATTCAAAATTCATCAAACTCTGTACACCTCACTTCTTCCAATCCTGCTCA